>ML978304.1:0-63142 GCA_010015745.1 Setomelanomma holmii
TCTCGGTCCCGAGCTGGGTGTCAGACTTGCCCGACGTGCAACTAAGCCTGATCAAAAACGACTGCATCCAATCATGTGGCCGTGTTAGTCTGGGTCTAGGCCCAATCGAGCTGCCGGGCTGTTGGTGATTAGACTCGGGTCTTTGTAGGGTGCGATCCAATCAGATGAGGTTGTCTATCGTTGACATCCAATCACAAGGGCGGCATGGCGGGACAGCGGCCTAACTCTTTGTGCGGCTGGGTGCCTGAGCCATGCGTTTCTTCGCCTTGTTCATTGCGAGCATGCTTGTGATGGTCATCGATCAAATCTTAGAAGATGGAGCAGCGTGCTTCACTGGTAAGTGTACTCAACTTGGGCCGGCATGAAGAAGGCGACAGCAATGAGCAGCATTACTTCATGCGTTCACTCTACTAAAATCACATAAGAGACTTCTGCACACATTTAGTTGAAATGGTTGTTCCTCATGTTCACCAGAACCAGACTACAGTCCTTCCATACTTCTATGCGTCTTTGGAACTTGTGCTTTCCATCATCCCGAGGTCGTGCGATGGTTCCCCGCTTTCCTCAGCACTTGGAGATACCAAAGCCAGAGGGATACAATCATAGCGTTCCGCAGATATTTTCAGTAGCGGCTCTTGATCTACTAAATCAGTTGTACAAGCGTTCCGGGGTCGCTATAGATCCTGACGTCGATGAAGGTTTCTGAGACTCGGGGGACTAACTACGGAAGCTAGTCCGAAAGCGCGGTCGGTCGATCTCCCGCCTTCCTCCAGGCAACATTCCAACCCGCTGCACTCTTCCACCATCCTGTCATCCCATCTCTGTACGCGTATCCCGAATACTGCTCTCTACGACACGGCATGTCCCCGGAAGTATTGACTCCCGAAGAAAGTCCACGAGACGCAACCTCTCCTGGCTCTGGCCACCAGAGTTACCCCGCCAAGCCACATCGAGTACTTGCCTGTGTGCTTTGTCAACAACGCAAGATCAAATGCGATCGCAAATTTCCTTGCGCTGGATGTACGAAGGCTGGTGTACAGTGTATACCAGCCGCACTTGCGCCAAGACAGCGACGCCGACGCTTCCCGGAGCGTGAGCTATTAGATCGCTTACGACATTATGAAGGACTACTGCAGAAGCACGATATCCCTTTCGAGCCGTTGCATCCCGCTTCCGCTGGTGACACTGAGAAGCATCCAAGCCGAGCGCAGCCAGCTAACCAAGGAGACGATACAAAGCACAACGCGGTAGTTGAAGAAGCTCAAATAACGTTTAGAACAAAGTAAGTGACCGATTAGCACGATGTACACCTTTAGACTGAGCTTTGGCGGCTCCTTTGCCCTTAGTATACTTGTTGGACGTAGATTTGCTGACAGCGTCTTAGGAATTTCTGGCATGCTATGAATCGAAAGTCTCAGAGTTCTGCCAATGACGACCCAGTTGGGCGGGCTGATTGCGAGCATGTAGACGAAGACGATGACAGCAATAGCGACTCTTCTGAATATATCCTGCGAGAAAATGAGGTCAAGAATGCATGGGATACGCTGTACCTTCCCGACAGCGATCAGCTGCTCTTTTTCTCGAGGAATCGTGAGGTCGACCTGTCAGCAATACATCCGAACCAAGTTCAGATCTTCAAGCTGTGGCAAATCTACATTGGAAATTTCGACCCACTTATGAAGGTTACTCACACGCCAACACTCCAAGCACGGATTGTCGACGCCGCGATGGATGTAGCCAACATTGAAGATCCCTCGCTCGAGGCGCTCATGTTCAGCATCTACACAGTAGCTATCTTCAGCTTGAGCCAAGCTGAGTGCATCAAGCTTTTCCAAATGCCCCGAGAAGACCTGCTGGCTAGATACCAGCTAGGCACCAAGGAAGCACTGCTTAATGCTGGTTTCCTGAAGACGGGAAATCTGGAATGCTTGACTGCGTTGCACTTCTATCTGGTAAGCGTTTGACCGACGTGGTGCAGTACTGCGGCCACTTGAGGGACACGGCGTGCCGCCTATTCCGACATTTATCGCGTGAGCCATAAGCTGACTGGATAGATGAGCGTGAAACCCTTGACTGACCCACGGTCCCTCTCTGCCATCCTAGGTGTAGCCATACGAATAGCGCAACGGATGAATATCCACGATGAGACCGCGAACGGGAAGCATCAACCTCTCGAAGCCGAATTGCGCCGTAGGCTCTGGTGGTCGCTGGTTTTATTCGACGCACGCATCTCAGAAATGACAGAGTTCCGTCTGGGTCTTCTACTACCGACTTGGGACTGCAAAACGCCTTCCAACGTCAGCGACTTCGACCTTCGTCCTGAGATGAAGACACCTCCCGAAGTAAGCAATATAACCTCTGAAGCCCTCTTTGCCGTTGTGCGCAGCGAGTTGGGCGACTTCCTACGCCATAGCTCCTACCATTTGGACTTCATCAACCCTGCGTTAAAGCCCATTGCGAAAAGAGGCAACGAGCTTGATACTCTTGAACGCTCAATTGAAGGGAAGTATCTTCAGAAATGCGACCCGCAGAACCCTCTTCATTACATGACGATCTGGTGGGCACGTGGACAAATAGCCAAGTATCGGTTCATCAAGCAACTTTCGGAATGCTCTAAATCAACAAAGCCAGCCCAATTGACCGACGCTCAACGCGATGCTGGCTTCTCCTACGCGCTCACCATGCTCGAATGCGACTCCAAGCTTATGACATCAAAAGCTGTCATGGGGTATCGATGGCTGGTGTACCTCAACTTCCCCTTCCCGGCTTACGTACACGTCGTTCAAGACCTTCGGAGACGACCGCTGGGCGAGCACGCACAGGTCGCATGGGAGATCATGAGCGAGAACTGTGCAGTGCGATTCATGGACATCGAAAATCGCGACAATCCGATGGAGAGAAAGGGCAACGCCTTTTTCAAAATTTTCGCCGGCATCGTGCTGCAGGCTTGGTCAGCGAGAGAAGCTGCGCTTGCTGGATCAAGTGCAATGGAGCTGCCGCCACTGGTCGTGACGCAAATCAAGTCCAGGCTGGCTGATATGGATGGCGTGACGCCGGAGGCAGGAGCAATACACAACCTCGGCCCTGCTTTTTCAACGGCGATGGATATCAGTCCGTCATACAGCATCGGCACAAGCAGCAGTATGGACGCAAATCAGGACATGTTCATGATGAACATGCAGCCTCAAATGGGCTTTGGAACCACCGCTTGGGGATGGCCGACAGGAACGTACCACCAAATGTTGGGAAATGGCTGGTAAGATGCGGATCGTCGAACGCTGGAGGTTCTATCGGGAGCCGATGGTGCAAAATGTCACTCGAAGACGTGGTGCTCATAGCTAGACTACCGTGTCGTCCATGTACTTGACGGTCCACGGCCATTGCGTACATCTTCGCGCAGCAATTTGAGAACGTTCGATCACTTGCTAAGTGAACATCCTGCGCCCCGTTCAAGTCGCACGCCATTCCCCGAATACTTTGGAATTGGCAACCTGCCTGGTGCTAGAAATCATGTACTCGAAGCTCCCGTACGGCGACGTCTAGGAGCTCAGGATTTGAAGTCAGTGGACGCGGCTCTTACCGGCAAGCCTCGTCAGTACATGGAAACTAGCAGCAGTAGAAGAAAATGTTGGAATTGGTATCGAGATAGTCGAATGCTTACCTTCAATACCGACACGACTCTGCAGAAACATGTCTACCTCAAAGATTTGTGATTAGCATTGTGAATGGCAGGCAGATGGTGAGTACTGGCTTCATGACATAGATCGCCTTGTCACTGACACCGAAAAGATGTGACATAGGCCAAATACACGTTTGACGTGCGCACCGTGTCTGTGATGCGTGATTTATGTCGCGCTTCACGCCTGGATTTACGAATTGTCGCACACATAAGAGCTCACGACATCTCTCTTTCAGCGACATGAACCTCACTCCTGATGTCATCTCTCTCTGGTCACTGCCTTCCCTCACATATGGTCCATACCATCAGTACGATGACTCAATCAGAGGACATGGATTCAGCGAGCAGCGACATTCCGCCTGAAAACGTCGAGACGATCTTACTTAGCCTAGAGCCACTCGATATCGTTCGAGCGACACAAGTCTGCACAGCTTGGCGTGACTGCATCAACGGCTCGAGTAAGCTCTTGCGCCGGTCGTTTAAGACACCTGCACCGTGCGAGGCGGGCAAAATTCCTCACTTCGAGCCCTGGAGCGAAGCATCTAGAGCATATATCATTACTAGGTATGAATACAAGGATCATAACCTGTGGGAACACAATTCGTGAGTTCAAAGATGCCTACCTGAACAGTCTGCACGAGAAGCCCACTGCAGCACTCGAGGAGGAGCAAGAGCACGGAAAAGACCGCCATGATGAGGAAGAAGCAAAGAAGGAAGACTGGAGGCAATCGTACTGTATAAATATGTACAATATCCGTACTTGCTTTATGGGCATTCGTCACAACGGCGACGTTCCGGATGGCTGGCCGATTGGATTGCGCAAGATCCACTGCGATCTATGCGACGAGTGGCACTCCAACTTCCGATTCGAGAATCTACACCCGTTAATACAATTTCTTGGGGACACGACGATGTGTTTTAGAGGACATGGTGCTCAGTTGTTGATGAGCTTGGGAATGATGAGCGAAGATCAGGCGCCAAAGAGCTGCTGGGAGCATGCCTGTCAGGAGGTACTGGAATTCGCAAAGCAAATCAGCAAGGCCTACAAAGCGATACAAGCTGGTGGCGTTGGTCAACACCAAGCGGCACGTCCAATCGTAACAAAGCTGACAACAGATGGGGAACAGACCGTCGAGGACGAGAAAGGCCTTAAATTGGACAAGGTGGTGCCGTTGATACTCGAGTTGTTTCGAGACCACCTGATTGTCTGGAGAAACCATTGTCACGAGTACTCAACTATGAGCGCAAAAGTCGTCCGGAGTCCGCGGGCTCAGCGGGACCATCGAGCGACGTACCCTACGCCCGCGGATTGGGACCGACATATGGCGGGGTAATCTGCCATCACGCAACTGTGGGAAGGTACCATAGCTGATATCAATGTTCACATGTCGGACTTGGACATCTGGGAAGCTGTTTTGAACGAGGAGGTTGACCTACCCGAGTACGATCAAAAGGTTTTGTAATTAATGGCATTTGACGACATGGCAATATGATTAGTTCATTGCGATGTGTACTTCGATGGTAGCAGTTCCCATGATACGAAAACCACAAGAATCCGTGCTCTAACAAGTATACCTGAAGCTTTCCTCCTCCTGTATGTACTCGCCCTGTTCATCAGCCGCTCGATTCTTCCTTCGAAAATGGAGGAACATGACATCGCACAAGATGATGAGCAGAAACTGTGTCGCCACTACACACCACACACCAGTCCTGTATGTTGTATACTCTTTCTGCATGAACGTAGTACTTGCGTATATGCCACTGATAGCAGCGAAAATGAATTGCACACCGTTCGCTACACTCCTTCGAGAATTGTTGCGTACATTGTTGGATTGAAAGGCAATGATGCTTGTTAAATTGGCATTGCAACCGCTGACCCCGAGGAACACACCGAAGTACCGCGCACCGGAATTTGTGGAATAGGCCGTGATCAAGAGGCCAGCGAAGGTGATTGCGGCGTTCGTTAGCATCCATGGCATGCGAAGATGAGTACCATCGGCCAGGCATGCACAACCCACTGTCCAGAAGATACTGACAAGGTATGCCGGTGCGCAAAGCAAGAAAACAAGTGCAGTACTGTCCAAGATGGTGCCGAGAATGATCTGGATGAAATATGCGAAAGCATATATGGGTGCCGAGCATGTAAGAAACATGAAGCCATATACCTAGAGCTCCCAGTTGGCGATGTGCTCGCGGAACTTTGGCCATGTAAGCTTATCAGGCTTCGAATCATGACGATCGCGATCGATTCAGTCCAGGACAATCTCGAGCTCGCGCTGCGTAAAGCCTTGCAGCTTGTTGCTAGCGAGCATTGTGTCCGGGAAGCCGATAACTAAGAAGTAGCCAATGATGGCAATGCCTATCGCCGCAGCACCCTCGACACTGTTGCGAATCAGCTTAAACACCCTTCAGAATATACCAACACATACATGAAGATCCATCTCCAACCAGCAATCTTGTGCGCCCCATGGAGCTTCACAATTGCCCAAGCCAAGATATTGCCGAAAGCTGATACAAGGAGGTTGATAAGGTACCAACAGCTCATTCGTTGCTGGATCTCAAATCGCTGGTACCAAGAGCTCAAGAGGAACATGCAGCATGGCAGGAATCCCGCTTCCAGAATGCCGATCAGCATCCTGCAAACGACAACAAGGTGCCAGTCGTTCACCCAGCCCATGCCTAGCATGACAGAACCCCAGCTGATTGCGAGTCCGTTTAGGAGATTCTTTGGGCCAATTGGGCGAAGCAGCAGTGTTGTGGGCATCTCGAAAAGGCAGTATGTGATGAAGAAGACGAGTAGGGCGATGGAGTATCAATTGCCGATATCGAAGCTCAGGTCTTTATTCATGCCAGCCACGCGAGCATTTGATAGGTTAACGCGATAGACACCTGCTACGGAGTAGAGGAGACCGAGGATGGGGATCAGGCGTATGTCAACTTTACGCAGAACCTTCGCCTCTAGTCGCGCTTGCTCTGGCAAAATCTCATCTTGGGCGAGATATTGAGTACGTTTCTCGGGTCCGCGCTCTTCATCGTAGACTTCCGACTCCTCGTGCGTGGCCTTTTCCATACTCGAGCGGCGACCATCATCCTTGACTCTTGTTTCTGCCATTTTTTGAAGCGCAAACATGAACTATGAAATATCAGTATGGACAAGTGTAGGTCGGAAACACAACACATTGAACGATGCAAGAACCTCATAAATATGAAAGCACTTGTCTGACCGAATTTATACCCAACGATCGTTCGGCTACCGGCTATCGACTATGTCATCTCTCCTGGGGAATTAGAGCTTGGCAGAGCTGCATGCTCGCTTCTCAAGATGGTCGTGAGGTTGTAAAGTGCTTATCTCCGTCTTGGTATCGAGACTGTTCAAAGCTTTGACAAGCTTAGTGAGGAGCTTGCCAATGACATCGTGACGCAGATGTAGCTTCATGCATATTTCCGTTGCTTATTACCCGTGTGAGAGCATTTCTGGACCTATGGGGTGTGTCGCGGGGTGAGTTCGGGTAGAATTGACACGGGTCGGAAACGGATATCCGAGTTCAAGTATCGCTGCCAAATATACGACCAGTATCAAAAACCGTTGCTGCGAACACACAAGTGTAATTTTCGAGTTTTGCTTATTGACTTGTTATACCTTGGGTACTTCGTCTGCCCATGGTATGCTAGATTGAGCGCCCGCTTTCTGTACGGTCATTGAAGCAGCTCGATTTGCATGCGAAATTGCTTCGTCCAGGTTGAAGTCAGCTCCACGAGACATGGCCTTCCAACGTGCTACTGCGACGGTATACGCGCCGGCGAATGTATCGCCTGCGGCTGTTGTATCGACTACTTTGACCTTTCGAGCTGGCACTATATGGCCATCGCGAGACCCTACCTGCTGCTGCGCCGTCTTGTAGAAGACCCCCTGCGATCTCGTCAGTACTTCAAAACAACGAAAGATGCGGCTTTGGCAACGTACCTCGCTACCGAGTGTAATGATGACATTCTTCACACCACGAGCAATGAAGATCGCTGCGACTTTGTTCCAATTTTTTGGATTTTCAATTCCAGAAAGTATTGCGGCCTCTGTCTCGTTAACGATGAGATGGCACAGGCCCTGGTACGCCTCCTCGGGAAGTGGGATGGCTGGGGCAGGGTTGATGATAGTCTCCACGCCTTTTTGTCTTGCAGTCTTCATGTTGTGCAGCACCTAAAGCACGTCAGTGACTGAAGCGAGGATCGCGAAGGGAAGACTTACCACATTCATTGGTAGCTCTAATTGGAGCAGCACCACACTCGCGTCGTCATCAACCAGGTCCTTCTCCTCGACATCGTAGTTCGCGCCAGGACAGAACATGATTCGATTCTCGCCAGTGCCAATTTCAACAATGATGACTGCAACACCTGTTTTCTTGCCCTTCAGGATCTTGACACCGTCTGTTTTCAGCCCATCTTTGCGAAGCGATTGCAAGAAACCGTTGTGAAACTCGTCATCGCCGACTGCACCTATCATGCGCACTTCAACATTGGAGTCCTCGTTTGTCGATGCCTGCTGCTGGGTGCGAGAAAGACGTGCACATGCGACAGCTTGATTCGCACCCTTCCCACCATAGCCGATGTCGAAAGATTCGCTTGTGAGTGTCTCGCCGCCAACAGGCACCCGCGATGTGCGAGTCACTAAGTCGACATTGAGAGAACCGATAACAGATATCACAGCTGGTTTCGACGACATGTTGCAGATGGATCGAAGCTGAGCACTTCGAAGAGTGGCATGATCGTCGAGCCTTGAATGGGGCTCAAATCTGAGAAGGTGCGCTAAACTCTTTTAGGTATGGCCTTCCCAACTTGTGCTCATGCGTCAATAGCGACCCAGAACTTCACGCGACATACATCGCCTCTCTCCCTCTCAATGACTAACAATGTACTTCTCAGGATCTTATTTTCTTCTTCCACTGCGGGGTCATTCATGCAACATATTGTTGCCGGTCCACACACAGAATCTGGCCGAATGCAGTATTCGACTCGGCATTGACTTAGGTTATTTCCTACCTTTCGAAGTCGCCAGCCCACATTTACGAATGTCTTTCATGAGAGAGTGTCAACGCTACATTACAATCGTAGCATAGACTAGCCATATCATTGTCGCGAGCATCAGGCCTTATGCGACGAGCCAACGAACCACGACAGGCAGCGTCGACTCTCGGCTGTGCTAACTGCCAACCTGACGCCAACGTCTCAAAGCCGAACAAATCTTTGATGAATGGAGCGACGCAGCCCCAAGCTCCTCATCATCCGGAAAGGCCGGCTGAGATCTTCGAAGATCCTTCCAGAGCCTCCACTGGTTCTCAAACAAACACAGACGCCTTTGCAATGAGGCCCTGTGTCACACATTTCATTCACCGCACTCGTCTTCCCTGGATCGCTCACCATGTGCTCTACAGGATTGGCCGCGGCCCTGTTGGCCTTTTGCGCGTCCAGCGCATTCGCCTGGGTCGTCGGCACCCACAGACTGAAACTCATCCGAAGATGACCTGGCAGCGATGCACTGGCAAAAGGCGGAACGAGCTGCTCCAATGTGAAGGGCAAAATCGTCATCGACGCTATCTGGCGTTGGCTCGATTGATCGAGTGTTGTACCCCAGTACGAGACTATGTGATCCTGTTCGTCTCGACTGTACGGAGATCCTGCCCTCTGCGCCGTGTATCATATACATCCCGGCTCATCAAAACACCTCTGCAACCTACTCTTACTCTCCTCACTACCATTCAGCATCTCTTTCATCCAACCGATTCTCTCTCTCAGATACCACGGCGCATTCGCAACAGCACTACTCTCCATTTCAAAAAGGTTTCGTGCACCCTCCGCATCTTCAGGTACTGTTTCTAGCCAGGCGCCCATAACCATGGACTGTGTTTGCAACCCAGCAATATCGGCTTCAAACTTCTCCGTCTGTTCTTCAACCAATTCTTCCAGCGATAGTTGTGGAAACAATGTGTGGCCTGTCTCCGCGCAGTGCTCCAACGCCTCGGCCTTGGTCTGATTGTATGCGAGTTCGAGCCAATTTGCCTCTCGTTTGAGTCGTGTGAGGCAGTTATCGTACCGTACCGGATCGAAAGGTACCCAGCCCTCAAGCTCCTCGAGGTCATATTTGCACATTTTCTCCGCAGATGTTGCGCGTTGAGCCTCGTTGTATCCTTTTTCCAGGCTGTGAAACTCCCACAAGATTATCTCTTCTGGTGGAGTGCATACGTCGTCCGGACACAAGCGAGCAACTTCCTGCTTTGCGGCTGCGAGGGCAGCTTCTTCGCGCTCGAGGGACCAGCGGTTGGATTGCAGGCGAAACTTCAGTGCCCACTTTTCTTGATAATCTTTCTCTTTCGCGAGCTGCGCTCCTAAGCTCTTGGTGGTTTGCTTCCTTCTCCGCACACGCCCAGCAAATCTTTCACCACCTTCCCAGTCCTCGTCGTGCTCTAATTCTTGGATGAGTGCGTGCTGTAATGCTGCGGGACCGTGTTTGGACGGCAAATGCTTTGCGCGAGTAAATTCTGCGTTGAACTGGTCCGGATCAAACGAGTCGGGCCAGCCATGCTTGCGAAGAAGAGTCTTGATCGTCTCCATATCGACACCCCAGCCGTCTTCCTTGTTTGACGTCTCCCACGGGACCAATATAAGGGTTTGGTACGCGATCAGCATTCTCCTGAGTACCGTCGGGGCGTGGAACCAAGTCTTCCACATTATGTCGTCCTTTCTGCTGAAGATGGCAACCTTGGACGTGGTACTATGGCTAAATAGGCCAATACCTCAATAATCCGTTGGGTGCCTGTTGTTGGGAGCATCTTCGTCAAATATCCAGATCCAATCTTCACCATCGAACACGCGCAGCGCGTTGTATGTGGTATCGTAAAGCACCACGAATGTACGATCGCCGTTCCATCCGCCGGTGCCCCAGTCTGTTAGTGCGACAGTGGTCGGTGGTGTGTGATACCAGGTCCCGTCTGCGCGGACTGGATCACAGCCATCTTTCACACACTTAGGGTTGCGGTAGCCAAGAAATCCGCCACCGTAAATCCAATCCTCCTTTGGGTGTGCGGCTCCCTCTTTGAGTTCGAAGCGATCTATGTACGGCATCATCTCCATCAAGCGGAGTGCAGCAGGGTCATGCTTGGAGGGTATAGCGGTCATGTTGACGAGATGAGGACCCCTTCTGATGGCTGCGGGTGTGAGATAGGTCATGTTGACGAGAGTGCTGTAGATGTCGTCCAAGAGAGAAGCAATCTCTTGTAGCTGGCTTTCATTGGACGAGGTGTGGGGCAGTAGAAGGCGCCGCCAGGTCGTATATGGCAGGTGCACAAAGGAGGACAACAAGAGGAATGGCAAAGACCACGAATGGATGCTGCAGCCATGCGATCAAGGAGCTGGTTGGGCCAGCACGCGGTGCTCTGAGCTCTGCCCGGGAGCGCTCTGCCTGATCGGTTTTGGGGAGTGCTGAAGCCATGGCGGGGGGTTCGAGCCAGATGCTATGGCAACATCACTCAGGTCAAGGCCAAGGAAGTGCCTGTTTGCTTGAAAATTGTATGCATGGAAGGTTGGGGACGATCTGGCGGCATGGTGATGACCTGTGAAGGATGCCTGGCTCGATGAATACTTAAAACTGGAGAAATGATGTCACAGTCGCGGTTTGACGCGCGATCATGTGAGCACACGACAATTTGGGGCTGATGCCAATGCAGGGTCCGCAAAGTTCACCCCTACCATGCCAAAAATCTGACGCGATTGCAAACGAGATAGTATCGGCGGCCACATCTCTCCTCAAGCACCAGACGACAATCCTGCCAGATCCAAAATGTCTCCAGGGGCAGAGGAGAACAAGCTGAGCCAACTGCCGCCGGAAATGATCGAGTTTGCGCTGCTCAAAACGACAGGCGCGCTGGCACCGCGACTTGGGCGCATATCGCTTGCTGGGCGCAAAACCATACTCACTCCAGCCTTTCTTGGGAACACATCGCGAGGCATCATTCCGCATGTCTCGCAAGACAATCTCCGCAAGAGCATCGCTCTCAATGGCGTCTACGTGCCGCTTGAAGACTGTATGTACCTGCCTCATTCTTGAAGACCGCCCGCTCACGGGCAATAGTCGTCGAGAAGCACCCACAGCAAATCCCGCCGATCTTCCAATATGACGTGCCCGAGCCGTTGCGCAAGTTCATCGCCCTCCCCGAAGACACGCTGCTCGTCCTGGGGGCGCGTCGCAATCCGCCCATACCGAGCCCTGTCGCGAACACAAACACCGACGTCGGCCTGTCGACGTCGGTTGGCTTCAAGTCTATGAGCTCCGAGTACTACGCAGCCGCCGTGCGGAAGCTGCAACCGGACATCGTGGTGGGAGTGGCGGACATACCGTTCGGGCAAGAGTCGGTTGGTACGAAGCGCAAGGACAAGATGAGCGACCGCACCGAGCTGTGGCTGCGCGATATCATCGCACGCAAAGACACGCTGGACAAGGGGGAGAAGAGCTGGAGCATCTTTGCGCCCATCCTGCCCATCGAGCGGGACCTGCAGTCGTGGTACCTCGAGCACCTGCTGGAGGACATGGTGGACAAGATCAGTGGGGTTGCTATTTACGACACCTATCTGCTCGACGACCTGCCCGACCAGCTGCATCACCTTCCGCGCCTATCCTTCCATGCGCCAGCAAGCCCCCACGAGCTTCTTCGCCAGATCAGCCTTGGCATGGATCTCTTCACCGTCCCTTTCTTGGCTGAAGCAACCGACGCTGGTATCGTCCTCGACTTCACCTTTCCGCCTCCCACCAAAGATGAGTCTGCTAGCGCACGACGCATACTGGGCATCGATATGTGGCACCAAGACCACGCCGCTGCCGTTATACCCCTGTCTGAAGGCTGCACCTGCTATGCCTGCACCAAACACCACCGTGCCTACCTCCAGCACCTGCTCGCTGCGAAAGAGATGTTGGGCTGGGTGCTGATTCAGCTGCACAACCATGCCATCATGGCTGCTTTCTTCGACGGTGTCCGAGCGTCTCTGGAGGCTGCTACATTCGATGCTGATGTCTCTGCTTTCGAAGCCTACTACGAGCCCGCTCTGCCAGAGAAGACCGGCCAAGGTCCCCGAATTCGCGGTTACCAGTTCAAGAGCGAAGAGCATGCCAAGAAGGAAAAGAAGAACCCCAAGGCCTATAAGAGATTCGACGCGGACAAGATTCTAGAGCTCAAAGCTGCACATGGACAGCAGCCCAATAGGAAGCCTGAGATGCGGGGTGTAATTGACGATGAAGCTCTGCTTGGGCTCGTGGGAATGGAGCAGCCGACTATAGAAGCAGACCCGAGTGCGCAACTAGATGGTCTCAAGCTCGACGATGATGCAAAAGCTTGAACTGGTCCCGTTGCGAGATGCGCTACCACCCTGTCTGCCGAATGCGGAATTCCCTCCTGCCATCAGAAAGACTGCCTGATAATCCCAAGCTGGATTTCTTCAACAATTTTATACACGTCAACATGGTACTACAGCGTTATGTCTGCTTTTGTGGAATGGTCGAAGCCCCACGTGCAAGTTGCGGTAGTGCCTTGCGTCTTGATATACTCTTCAATCAAGGGTAGGTTTCGCTGTACCTCTCCTATACTAACCTCTGCACCCTTGTGGTAGCAACGTCCGCTGTAGTAGTAAGTGTGGAATGGAGAGTCAGCTGCAATTGATGAGGCTGGTGCGCCTTCCGAGACGTGAGCGTTCGTGAGGCCGAGCGTGGCCGCTGCCGCGTTCCAAATGCCTATGTCCACGACGCCCATCACATACGCCGCTTGCGTGTCTGTGGCTCGACCGGCCGCCCAGTTCATCGATCCCGCGGCATTGAGATAGTCGGCCACGGCTCGTGGTGCCACTTGGTGTGCGAAGTCCGTGGCGGGCATGGCGAGCGCTGCGGCAAGGAAAGAGAATGCCAATGTTCCGAAAGAGATGGGCGCGATAGTGACGAGAAAGGGATCAGTAGGGATTTCGAAGCTCAGTCTGCGTTCGGGCAGCAAGATCTCGCAGAGGAACAGTCTGGAGTTAGAACGTACAGTGTGCGATATATCTCATTAATCAACGATAAGCAGATCAGGACTTTGTACGTCAGCACCACACCGGCCAACCTTTAATTGGCATGTTAACCTGGCCGTTAAATTAGTAGCTCTTGGGGCCGCTCACATACAAGAATTACGAGACCATCGCGTCTTGGTACGCCCTTTTTGACACCACCAGTGGAGCTGATATGTGTCGGGTCAACATGCATGGGCACATCCTATATCGACGTCGTGCACGACGTAAAGTGACAAGCACCCCGAAACCAATCATCCTCGAATAACATCATCACACAAAATGTCTTTGCACTTCAACACTAGCTCTTCGTTCGATGAGCTAACCTTAAATGTCACAAATTATCCATCCTTCCTTCCGCCATTTCACAACCTAGCTCTCACTACGCCAAGGCACCTCTCATACCATACATTCCGTCCAGACCCGCTACCTATAAATGCCAGCGCTAACGGTCACTGCCTCGATTGGAGACCCACGTCCCGCACGCGAACACTTGATCTCTAAGCACGTTGTCGAAACTCGATTTCTCATACAGAAGTCAATTTTCAATCATCAAGTCTCCTTGTTCAGTCATGTCACGCAATCACTGCATATGACTATATGGGTGAAATTTACGAAGAAGCTATTTCCATTCATTCATTTGTTCATTGACAACTAAGTTTCGATCATCAGTGAGGGAGCGCACCTTACAGATGCTCCATCGCTACAAGCGCTGTGCTACAACCGAATGATTTGGATGAGGCTAAAGTGGAAAGAATTTAGTTGATGATATTTTCGCACCGCCAACAATGAAAATGCAAACATGCACATTGCGCCGGGTCACCGCTCCCAGAGCAGTAGTTTTGGCCGCCGCACTTGTGACATTCCCAGTAATAGCCGCCTAATGCAAGCGTGGGCTGAGTTATTGTGATAGAGGCAGTGTGCTGATTTGATTGGCACATGTTTGAAGCGTGAATGGCTTGAGTGTGTTTGTGTGGAATTGTGGGTTTGTGAATGGTCGATGTGGTTGTGGATGTGTGGATGTGATGTTGTGAGCTTGTGAGGCACTGGTAGGACCAAGTTGAGGATTGGTCTTATACGACTTGAGACACTGTTCGCAGTTGTCACATAATGTATGCAGTATATACACAAGGTTCGATATGCTCTCACACTGACTACTAAATACTATCTTGAGTACCTTCATGCCGCAACATGACTGCAATGCAAGATGTATTGTTCATTCTTGGTGCCATTCATCCTGTGCACCACTATAATCGCCTTAATTACAGTCTTCATAGAAGAGATGGTAGCATCCTCCGCCCGAGCAGCTCGCGGACTCAAGACCTCGCTGTGGACGGTTCTTTGTGCCGCAACGGCAGCAGAACCCGTTTTCGATGCTAGATATGGCGTAACTGTAGAGCAGGTGTTGTGGGGCTCAATTCGTAAAATTCTAGATTGCCGCGTAGTATGTTGCTTAGAGCGATGGATGTCAAGTGTTTTGGCTGTCGAGATGCACAATGAGCGGCAAAGTGTTGATACTGGCGAGATTTTGTAGTGGCTCACATTGACGTCCTTCCTTTTCACAAGAACTTTCAGTGAAGAGAGCGGGTGCTGACCGTCAGATGTTCTCGAGGTCTTTCCATACGGCCAACGTGGTTCTGGCATATCTGAGAGGTCTTCTCTCCACGTAAGTGACTGGGCAAGCTATGTCAAAGATTGTCTAGACCCGAAATTGGTGAAGTGAAAGCGGGCGTACGTCACCACTGCGCAAGATCCGCCGTGAAAACGCGTCCAAAATTTTCCACTAAAAACAGAAACGCGTCGCATCACAACAAAGGTAGTCATCTCCTTCAATGAGCCAGCAAGCCAGCAGCATCAATGAAAAGTATACACGGCAAGCCGCGATACACAGCCCCAGCCACGCAGTGCACGATGGCACTCTCCAAACGTACCAGCCAAAGCTGATTGTGTCTCTCTTCCGCTCGAGGAAAGCAAGTGAAAGTGGAAAACAAGGAACACAACTCTGAAAAGTTGCGGTACACCGCTCCAACCACCACGGTGCACGATAGCTCCCACCAGCCGTAAATTGCCGCAGTGCAATGGCTGTGGAACTCCTCTTCCGAAGAACAAGAATGGAACACTGACTCTGAAATGTCGTGACGCACTGCTCCATCCATCGCAGTGCATGATAGCTCCCACCAGTCGCAAAGTCGCCGTTGTGTATTGGCTTGTGGAACTCCTCTTCCAATTGAGGTGACAAGGAAAGAAAAAAAGTAGAAAGTGACTTGGTGAAATAACTAGAGGAAGTGAATGAAGAGAAGAGTTGAGAAAAGAAAAGTTGTCGGCGGCGGTTGGAGGGAAAAGGTGAGCACGGTGGGGGGAGGCAGGTATTTATACCCAGTAGGCAGCGTCTCGTGACCTCCGACAGAACTGTGGGCTTGGACATGACGGGTGCGCTGAGTGGTCTGTGCTATTGGGATAAATTCTGGGATATGGGTCGACGACGAAGTGAATGAGACAAGAGTCGTCGTCACCGTGACTTTGAGCCGCCGTGATCGGTGATAGCGTCAGGCGCGTCCAGGATGTACAATCTGAGAAGGAGTTTGTGTGCGACAGATACGCAACGCGCTTCGATGTGGTCCACAGATGATAGTGAATGTCTTGTCATGTGTCGGTTGGAGATGGTGCTTTATATCAGCTTCAAACAATAGAACCGTTATTACTTCCTCAGTATCATACGGGTAATATCCAAGGCGGCAGATGTAGGTATGGCCCCTGAAAACATTGAAGAAGCAGCGCTGGATGCCACACGCAAAGACAGGTTGTAACGCTCGGCATGATTGGCATATCTGCATGATCGAGATGCACCAAGGTCATACCCCTCTGTTACGGATTAAATGAGATAGTGATTCTTGAATAAATTGAGACGATAGCAAAATAATCTATCAGCGGGACGTTATGGTAACGGATCTTCATCTTGAGCGTGTCTGGACGCGGTGCATTCTAAATGATCAGGTCAATAGCCGAGCGCTTTCGCTCTTTCCTCACCTAAGATGTCCACCAAACTAGCCAATTTAAAGCTCGCTTCCGTCGCTATGCCTCCTTCCGCTAATTCATTCGCATCATCATGCGTGACGAACAAACCATATGGGAAGTCCTCGTTGAGTGCGTTGCCCACCACTGCGCAGCCATCGGTATTGCTTACATGGTCAATCCCCTTCTCCTTGTTATCCGCAATCGTGAATGTCGTCACAAATTCGTGCGGCGGCGCACGCTCATACACCTTGTACGCACTGATTCCCTGGCTCGAAACAATGATGTAGCCTCCAGGCCCAGACTTCGCCAGCACAAGCGTGATGCCTTCAACATCTGCATGAAGTCCGCTCGCATCTCCGACCTTGGCGATTTGTGTACCATTGTTGGACCCAGTGGGCTCAGCATCATAGCGCCAGATGCCTGCCGGCTCTTCTCCCAAGAAAATGTAGCCGGCTTCGTCGTCGGCCACACATCCTTCAACCTGACCACCAGAGCCGCCTTGGAACTCGCGCACGAGCGTCGTTTGAAGTGTTCCGTTTGTCGTAGAGGTTACTTTGTATTGGAGGTACTTTGCTTCCTTGTCATTGACGAATATAAATTGCTTGCCAGTCTTGCGGGAGCGATAGGTACATGAGCCATATGGTTCGTAGTCAGCTGGGAGGCTCTGCGTTCCGCCAGAGATGGGAACGAGCAATCCCGTGCTGTTGACTTCAACGAGGCTAGGCACATTAGTATTCGATACTACAAAGAATCGGCATTGAATCTTACCACAAGGTGTTGTCTCCGCGACAGGCAGCGTAAGCAAGGTCGACAACTCGATTTCCAAGTGTGAGATTGTAGATGATGTCGACATTGTTTGGCTCCTCAGCAGTGAGGTGCTGCAAAAGCTTGCCTTGAAGATCGAAGACACCAAAGCCTTCGCCATCCGAAGATTTAGTGGTCGTAATAATCTTGCTTTGCTCAAGTCTGGTCGGATGAATCCAGATGGCCGGATCGTCGCCATCTCCACCATTGGCATCGGTCTCGTACTTGGCTTGCACAGCAACAAAAGAGCAATCCGGGCCCGTCCAGCCGTTTTCGCACTTGCACACATTGGGACCATCGCACGTGCCATGACCGGAACAGTCGTTCTCGCATGTTGTCTTGGAGCAGTTGTCACCCGTGAAGCCAGCAAAGCAAGAGCAGCCGCCACCAATGGTTGCAAAGCCACTCTCGGAACATTCCCTGGTAATGGCATTTTGGCAATAGCCACAGGGTTTTTTGCTCGGATCGTATGCGACATTGATCGGGACACCGAGACTGGCCAGAACGCTGCTCAGTGAGCCAGAGGCAATGCCGGTGTTATCCCCTCCCTCAAATGCGAAAGCTAGAAGCCCGGAGGGTGAGCTAGCGGTGGGCGCCTGCAAAATTGAAAGACCCCCCTTGATCTCGAGTTTCGAAATACCGAACAGGTTAATGCTGCCTTGTTCTTGCATCTCGTCATCGTAGACATCCACTACTTCATCGTGAGCAACGAAAAGGAAGTCGCTAGAATTGCTATGATAGACCGCAAGAGCAAGTACCTCGATCTTCTCGCTAACGGTTTTCACTTCTGGTGGGCTGGTGCTATCCGCCGCCTGAAACGAATACAGTGGTCGATCTTCTGCTGAGAAGAAGACCTGACCGTAGGAGAAGACAGCACAGGACTCGCCCTCGATCGGCACAGGAAAAGTTTGAACCTAAAGCAGTCAGGATCTTGATTTTCGCAGAAACTACAGCATGACTGACCTCAAGGACCTCAACTTCGTCCTCATTTCCACGAACCAGGAATTGCACGACCATCCGCTTGCCGAACAGAAAGATATAGCTTTCGCCACTCTTCTGACTACGCCAAACACATGCCGTGCTCCAATCACCGAGCTGCTTCTTGTCATTGCTCTTGACCGCATCTCTAGTCTTTGCATCGAACACCTTGATGAGCGAATCAGGAGCTGGAATGTTGATGATTAGATTGCGGCCTCCAATGTCATGGATGGGTACGGCAATCTTCGATCTTCCCGTCCTTTGGTGCGTCACGGGTGTGAATGGGGTAGAATCGGAGACACTAAGGGTGCGAAATCCGCCATCTGTAGCGCTCCCGTCGTTGACGACAAGGATGATAGAGTCGGAGTAGACGAATTCGGTATTGTCGCCGTCGAGCCCAATGGCGGCGGGAAATATGGTCACGGTCGCATTCTGCGCAAAGGCGCGTGCCCAGATTGCCGCAAGGCAAATTCCTTGAATAATAGCGGTCCTCATGATGCCCGTGAAACTGTGTGCGAAGACGCGAGATTGAATTGTGGCAGACATTCAGATCATCTTATACCACGGTACATCTCCAACACTAGTCCCAGACCACCGGAGCAATCATACCCTTCCATGATGAGATCACCGGGGCCCATGGTGTCGAGCACGTTGAGGAAACATCCTAGCTCAGCACATGAAAGTGTGATGGCAAAAGGCTGTTGTTTCGTGCCTGCCGATCTTAGCTAGAGTTGCGGTGGCCGAGCAGCCAATCACAAGCCTTGGTCGCGCAACGTGAGACCGTGGATGCGTCGAATAACAACACCCCACGATGCGTTTACATATAGACCTAGACGGATTCGAACAAAGGACAAATGAGGATGTGGCGCCAAGAAAGTCTTCCGATGCCGGGTCAAGAGCTGCCCCATATAGCAATTCACCTCCGGTCATGTAAGAATGAAAATGCTCGCGCACCACCAGTATAGCTCAGAAAGCTCCATTTCTCACCAAACCTTTGCCAAGCTTAACGTTGCGCTCCCTTCTTCGAGTCTTTGTATTCGTCGACAATTCCGACGTAGTCTGAGGGCATGTATGGTGTAAATCTCTCGGCCCACCACGTCTTCTTTCGTTGGTTCTGAACGCCAATATCTTTGAGCATGAGATCCACATAAGGCAAGCAATCAAACCAAAGTTCTGGAAAGCGCGCACCAAAGCCTCGACTGTAACGCCATTTGCCGAATTGTGTATGCAGGACTGTCTCGTACACAACGCGCTCGGGCACGACATCGTCGGAACAAGCTAGCATAGGTATTTGGTCGTCGAAAAAAGCCGTGATCCATAGTGCCTGAGTCTGCGCAATGATCGTGGTAGCAGGGCTTCGATATGCGCCGGTGAAAGCAAGGGTCTTGCTCTGTATGAAAGCAGGAGGAACCATGAATCGGAAGTGGCGATAAGGTTCTGGGGTGATCTCTTCCTTCTTCTCGGACATTGGCTTGAAATTACGAGGGGTGGGCTGATTTTGAAGCTTGGGACAAGTGTGAAGTATTTCGGCATCAGCTTTAGGGATGTACTCTTTGGCCGACGAAGACGTATGGCCGGGCAGACCAAGCTCTTTTTCCGTCGCGAAATTGAGTTGAGGGGTATCTTTCCATCCCGTACCACAAATCAGGACGTCAGCATCAATGGCGTCGCCTGTCGAGAGATGGACAGTATGATCAGACAGCCGCGTAATGTCTGCGATGTGCACTCGCACTTGGCCATTACGCACAAACTCGAAGAAGTCCAAGCCATAGTTTAGCAGACCACGATTTGTACCTGCGGGTTGGCAGGTGCAAGGTCAGTGTTGTCTCACAATCAGTTTGAAAGTACATGTAGCACTCACCAATAAAGAAGACGTCGTCCCATGGTTTTAGCTTCGCTGTCTCTGGATGCCGATCGTAACCATTAACTTCCTCTGCGAAATGTTGCATCTTGGCAAAGAAAGTGTCCACGATCTTCCGACCTAGCCAGTGCTGATGAAAGAAGTTGCGGATCCAGGAGAAGCCATCTTCCCATATGCATGGACTGAGCCAAGTGATCAGCCGAGTCTGCAGTAGAAGCTCAGGTATAATCTTCAGTGGAGTCAGCCGGTTCGGCAACATCCAGCAAGGTCCATGGCCGGATTCTCGAATAATCCAGTCGACCTGGATACCAGCAGAGGCGTATGCGCACGCGATATCCCACGAAAATTTGGCTCCACTGAGAAGCACGACCTTCTTGAATGTGCCTAAGCCATTCTCCGCTTTCGCAAACTGGCTGGTATGGTAAATCGGCGCACCAAAGTTTTCCCGTCCTGGCAAGGCGGGCATGAACGGTTCAGATGTGAGCCCAGTGGCCACTACCAGCTTTTGAGCCTTTATGCTGTACTGCGACAGCACAGCACCTCGCTTTTGGTCGACAGTCAGGGTCCAGCCAGCACTTCCATAATCGACAGCTGTTGAAACGTCGCAGTTCGCACGAAGGAATCTATACAGACCATGGTCCTTTGCATATTTATGCAAATAGTCATTCACGTGTTCTCCTGGTATATGATCGTCATTGAGATTGAAGCCTTCCGTGCTCATAGGGTAGCCGCTGAACTGGACAGGTGGTCAGTATAGCGTACATGTATGCGATGCAAAAGAAGTGTACTTCAAATCTATTTAGTATTTAGCATTCGGGTTTGGGCATATACCTTCGCCACTTACGTCCGAAAATGATTGTTGGTGCGAAGCCCAGGATACAGCCTATCTTCTGCCCATACACCTCCCAACGATGCACCTTTGTCAAGCACGAGGATGGGTGCATCAGGATGGACATCGCGGTAGGTCTTTAACATTGCTAAGCCATGTATGCCTATAGTCGTTTTTAGTTCAACGAGTGAGACACGGGACGACTGGATGTACATACCTGCACCAACAATAACCACATCGAAGCATTCCATCTCGACAACGCTCGCCAACATGAATCGAAAGGTTGTTATGGGATAAAGAACTCTAGAACAAGAAACAGGAACCTCTTGAGAGTGGTGAAGAGAGAAGCGCTCCGCTAGGTTAAGGCTGCACGTCAAAATAAGCAAGTCGCTGATTTCACCGCCTGATCTGCGGACAGAATGGTCAGCGGCCTCAAGCTGACCGTATAGCCCGGACGCCTTGAGATTAGCAATGGTCTGGAAGAAGCAGACCGAGACGGCTCATTGGTTGTGCGGCAATAATTCTCAGCCGCAGATGAACTAATTCTTGTGGCGAAACACCACAATCGACAAATCGCCAGTATATCCACGTGTCGAAGGGTCCAGATTGATCAAGTCGCTCTCGCTGGTGGAGTCCAAACTCGGACACCGTGAGACGTGCATACTAATCGACGTGGAACAGACGGATGAATGTCAGACACATGTATGCAGATAAGCATCATCATAACTTTTCTTATCACGGAAGTTCCTGCAGAATTGTTTCCTCGAAACAGGATAGCGATAGCGGGAGCGTGTTTGTCTTGTCGATTAAGTATGAACACCAAACGATGAGGATTGCAAGTGCTGCGGAGGCAGAGGGTGCTGAACTGCGACCATGATTTGAACCGATTGCTGAAAGAACGTCATGCCGTTTGAGTCTACAATAGGAAGTCATGTGTACTCGTGACTATGTGTCGATAAAGTAGCACGGGTTTGATGACTGCGCGGTATGACGAGGAAAGTGCGAGGCGGCGACAGTAGCGAGAACTGGAAGTTTAGAACCAGCGGAAGATGGCTCGTGCGCTCGCGCTACGCCTTCTCTCCACCACAGCCTTCACAGGTCGACGCCTCGCTTCTGCCACAAAATTAGCAACACCAACACGTGTGCCCGCCAAGTCCCCGGCAGACGCTTTCTGCCCTGCTGTAGCACAAGCAACGTCGCACAAGGGATGGCGGCATTTTGATGCATCGATTCGAGCATTTACGCAGTGGAAATCCTACACGACATCATGCTCATAAGTGGGCAAGCAAGGAGTGCAGCAGTCCCTCATCGACGATAGATCATATGGTCAGGCTCCTGCGCATTACATTTGGTCTACTGGTAGTCTCATAAAGCAGCGAACATCTCTAAGTGTTGGTATTCTCGTACCAGTTGTCTTCAATATTCAGCGCGTATCTACAAAGCACCCAACGACGTATCTCGCAAGGGATTCAGCACTGTCCCAGCGGACATGAAAACGTGCGCTACGTTGACTATTTCACCCTTTTAACGATATCTGCAGCCTTTTCAGCGACGGCATACATGGTAGCTTGAAGATGTGCTGCGGGGATCAGTGGTATGATGCTTCCATCGACAACTCGCAAATTTGCCACCCCGTATACTCTGAGTTGTGTGTCAACACAGCCTTCCAGCTCTTCAGGCATAAGTGTACACCACCCGCTGGAATGCGCATAGGTAGGATCAAGTGCGGCAGCCCTAATGCTAGCATCAAAGATCTCCTCGTCAGTTTGGTACTGAGCACCTGGACGGTTTCAACAGGTTGGTAGCGCTGGAGTAGCGGTGCCTTGGTCCAATGTTCGCGATTCCATCGCACCAACTCGCCAAGGACCATCTTATCTACGGGATTCTGGAATGCGTTGCGAACAACGATGGGGTTGGCAGACGGATTGGTGGTTTTGAGGACCAATGTACCGCGCGATAGTGGCTTTTGGAGTGCTGTGGTGACACGGCCCCATGGCTGAATGGGGTACTCTCCAGTTGCAGCATCGTCGGACAGATAATGCTCAACGGGAAGCTTACGCTGTGCGAGGTGTCCTTTCAACAAAGCCTTGTTCTGAGAGTACCTGATGGGCAGATACGCCGTAGCATTCTGATTGGTGATAAGCGCAGTTATGCTCTGGTATTTAGTAGAGAAGTCTTTGAAAGCCAGGAACAATGCAGCGTTACCTTGTCCGAAGGTCCAAGGGCCAGTGCGATTAGCGACATAAAGCTCAGCCGCAGATGCATTGAAAGCCGGATCGGGCGTGGTGATCAACATGTCTGGATTGGAGATTGACTGGTTGGACAATTTGAACCTCATATAGAGGGCTTGGTGGTTCTGGAAGTTGGATCCAACAGCAGGAAGATTTCTTTTCACTGCAATGCCGGCTGCCGAAAGGACATCCGCAGGCCCGATACCAGAAAGCATAAGTAGATGTGGCGTGAAGACACCTCCAGCAGCAAGTATCACTTCCTTGATTGCATTGACAGTCGCCGTGGTAGAATCGTTGTTGGATGTCAGCTTGACACCACTTACGCTCAGCCTTCTGCATTCGTGGAATGTGAGCTCATTTACACGTGTTCCTGTGAGCAGGTGCAAATTTGAGCGTCCTTTTACCGGATCGAAATAAGCTTTCCGAGCATAGCACCGCTCTTTAGTCGAATTGTCAATCGAATTTGGCGTCCACAATGTTCCAATCGGTCTATCAAAACCCTCTCTCGAGTGTGGAATGTCATTTCGGCTAGCAAATGATCCCATGATGCTGGTGTGGTCGTCGTACTGAAAGCTAGGAATCGAAACTTTGACCGGCCCATCTCTGTATCTGATTTAGTCCGGTCAGTAGTTGTGCAAAAGGTATGTCCTCTCATGATTTTAAACTTTCGATCCTGCGTCGTAAGTGATGTTGAAGTGCTTGCGGATTGCTTCCGAGGGGCCATCGAAGTGTGTAAACTTCTTGAAGTACTTTGCGAGACCCCGGAAGCCCCAGCCTGGACTTCCCAGCATCTCCCATGCGTTGTAGTCGGCATTTAAGCCCCCTGTCCCATTGCATCCCATTGACTACAGAGCCGCCACCAACGACATTTCCAACATGGACCTTCCAAGTTTTGTTCTGCATAAACGGCTCCGGTGCGGAAGTAATGTCGTAATAGTTGTCGACATTGATGTTGGTATAGTAGGGAACTCGAGTGGAAGGTCGATCATCAATGTCACCGTTCTCGACCACAAGCACTGAGACTACAGCGGATCAGTTCTTTCGTGCCTCGAGTATAACAAGAAGGAGTGGCTTGGACGTGTCATACTTATCGGGTTTTCCGTTAAACGATTCGCAATGACCAACCCACTCAGTCCGCCCCCGACAATGATGTAGTCGTATGACTTTCCATTGACAACTTTTAGCCCTGCGCTTGCAAGCGCAGCGGTTGTTGGAGCCACGAAACTAAAGAGGCTCAAGATCGTGATAGTCAATGGAAAAGATGTCATACTGTGCTTGTTAGGATTGCAGCTTGCTGCAATATACCCTTGAGATGCTGGCCAAATGTATCCAAGGCTGGTGTTTGACATCTTATGAACAATGATGGGGGCTTTTGACATCTACATTGCTGGCATCCGTCGGAGGTAGTTTGCCCCGCGACACGCCAGCTGCCGTGTAAGCGAGGCAACCGCGATGGACGGTCGGTGATGCCATCAGCAGGAGGCTGCGCCCCTTGCAGTTTGCGTTGCATGGTCTATATTGCGGTGTAGACATCTGGGATCCTTCGACATGCAGTCGAGTTCACATAAGCCCCACTTAGACGCTTGGCCGGGGAGATACATCCAATCAGAGCGAGCGCGCCGTACGGATCATCTTCTCGTTCCCGCGTCAACTTTCGCCTCGTCTTCCGCCATTCAGTGACAGAAATATGGCACCCAGAACCGCGATGCATCTGCGACCAGTTGCCAATCGTTTGGATGCATTCAAGATACCCTATGTATATACTCTCGTTGTGCTTCACGACCATACATGGTAGAGCTCATCGTGCTGGCTGCCCAGGTGTGCAATATGAATCAATCTTTTTCTCATCGACATCGGACCATCGGTTGGGGAAAGGCAAACCCTTCGGTATCAATACGTACTCTGCACGGCCTCAATCCTCAAGGTGCCGTAACATAATCTACCCACCTTTGAGAATGAAGCGCATCCCGAGGCTATGTCGCAAGGAATTGATGGCTCGGCGTAGCCACCGCGTTGGGGAGCATGTCTCAGACTTCATACTCTCTTGGCAGAACCATGCCACTCATTTCGCGGCATGCCAGATCTTCATCATGCAGATTCGAAGGGGTTATTTGCTGAGTATACTTCCTGAGCGTCCGCCGCTCAAGAGCAGAAAGGGTACATCATAATCGCTTGTGTCTCGCTGTCAGTCATTTATCCCATCAAAGCTCATCATTTTCACACGGCTTCGCTGCAAGCCTCCATACTCTCCAATCATGGAGGTAAATGAATCTCTCCCGACCAGGAACCGCGAACTGATCGTAGTGGCCGTACTCATGCTCTTCCTAAGTACCTTGTTCACTGCCTGGAGGGTTACTGTCAGATGCAGGATATCACATTGGATGGGCTGGAGTGACTGGCTCATGATTTTAGGACTGGTACGAACCCCAGCCGAGCTCTTCTTCCTAGTTTGATTCAACTGATTTCCCAATCACAGTCAGTTAGCGGCGTCCGTATGACCATCACCATTTTGTGCGGTTTCAATGGTGCTGGCCGCCTTCTACGCGATCCCTTTTGGCAGCCGAATGCCCAAGACAAGATGGTATATCAAAACTACCTCACTCTCGCATCACAACTGCTGAATGTATACGGCATGTGCGTTATCAAGCTCTCGATCTGCGCTTATCTGCTGGCGTTAAAATTCTCCACATCATTTTGATCGGTGATCTGGGTTAGCCCGTTTCTATCCTAGTACACAAGAGTCAGCGCTGATGTCATATCAAATTGTAGGGAACCATTGTCTTCGTCACAACTTTCAACATCACCCTGCCGGTAACGCAACACTTCGGACTTTGCCGATCTCTCCCGTCACGATGGGATACAAGGATCAAAGATAAACAATGCTGGTCATAGATGGTCCGAATCAGCATTGCATATACACAAGCGATATCCAACATCGTCACAGATCTCGTATATACGACCGCGTCGATCGCGTATCTGCGCTCAGTGCAGCTCAGTAGACGCATCCAATGGAGTGTGCGGTTGTTGTTCCTCATGTCTCTGGTGTAAGTACCTATCGTGAGTGATTGCAATGTCTCAGGATTTTGACTCTCTGGCAGGTGCACGATGATCTCTGCCCTCGAATTGAGGGACTTTCAGCGCATCCAAGGCTCAAGAGAAGTATACTATGAGTCTGTCACCTTATCGATCTGGAGTGTGACTGAAGTCGCCATTGGGATCGTTGTCGCGAGTCTCCCTCCCCTGCGCAAGTCATTCGACGGCTTTTTCAAGCATATGATCTCTTCGGTGATATCCAAGAACGCTCTCACGGGAGTTCGACCAAGCCGTACGGGGTTTGAGAAGTTCAACCTCCCTATGTATCGCAGCCAACAAGGCCGAAAAGTTACCGACGACGACAGTGATAGAGCGATCGTCGAGGATGCTGAGATTGAAGATGGGCGATGGAATAGTGGTTTCCTTCGCACGACTCGGATCTCGATCGATAAGCAATCACAGAACAGGGTCGTGGACTGAGTTCATTGATGTGATGGCATTAGTTGGTAATCTCCATATAATTGATCGAATGTGAACATAATCAGGCACTTCTATCAATGAATTTATTTAAAGAAGCCTCATGGCACCCAGCGTAGTCGAGTTGCCACCAGTCGTGACATTGCCGCGCACCGTGCCATTGACATTCGCCTGATCTAGCCAAGCCGCCTTCAGTGCCCATACCCCTACGCTTACAGTCGCTGTCGAGTTCAAACCCGAAACTCTCAGCGCCATGGTATCCAATGGACGTGTCGGGAAGAACACGGTTGATCCACTCAGCTCACCACCATTCAAGAAGATCTCGATGATGCTTCGATCAATGATCCCGGAGAGCCTCCACGCACCATCATCTTCATTGTAGAGTCCTGTCGCAGAGAATTTGTCAGTGAAGAATGGATTTGAGAAGCCATCAGTGTGGCCGCGATCGAGCCAAACATCACCACTGGAGACAAAAGTTCCCCCAGAGATGGACTCGCCTGATACGGATGAAGAGAATATGAAGTTGAGTGTCCCGTCAAGCGAGTCAGACGTTTTCAGGCCCGTGATGTTGGCTTCAAAATACAACGCCCCCGACTCGACATTCGAATAGTCCAGCAGAACCGTGCCATTACCGAGTGAATCGTTTGAGGCGAGCTCGGACTCCACGATTGAATTGATGTTCCAAGGATACGAGATGAGGCTCAGACCAAATCGCGGTAGATCCTTCAAGTAATGACCACGAGGTACGGTCATTACGCTGCGAAAACCATCACCCAGTTGATCGCCTGCCGTGGGGACGACGTTGGTGTATTGCCAGTTCGATGCCCAGTTTAAGGTGATCTGGTCCTCGTCCGGCGCAACGCCCAAAAGAATTGACCAGCGTAGTTATCTTTAGAGAAATCCGTGAATCGGACCGTAGAGTCGAGCGGATCGAAGAGTGTCCCGTTGAAAGTTCCGATGAAATACTCGGTAATGGAACCACCAAGTGGCGCTCCAGGATTGATTGAGATGAGCAGGAGATACATTGATTCGTTGCTCGAGCCACCCTGGACGGGAATCTCAACCATGTTGGGGCATTCGTACTGCAAGCCTGTGACGCCGATATGCGAGACATTGCTTTCAGCTGTCCAGTCGATCAGGTTCGGACTGGAGAAAATGCCAATTTCGAAGTCGATGGGATATGCTACTACCATAATCCAGCGTTGGGTCTGTTCATGCCAAATCACCTTGGGATCGCGAAACTGTGTCGGGTTCGTGCCACCTGGGACCAGTACCGGATTGCCTTGGTATTTGGTGAACGAATACCCATTGTCGTACGAATATGCGATGTGTTGTGTTTGATTTTCTGAGACATTGATGGTATATATTGCGACCACGCCGTTGGTCTGATTCGGGAAGAAGCCAGACGTATTGTTTGCATCCACAACCGCAGATCCAGAAAAAACGCCCTCAGTAGGCCCGCCAGGAAAGATTGCGATTGGCTGATTAGTCCATGTATACAAATCGTCGCTCGTTGCATGACCCCAGTGTTGCCTACCAGCAACGTTTGCCACAGGGTTGTCTATGTGCACCATGAGTATAATGCATCCCGAAGTCGTTCAACAACCTACACTGATAGTAGAGGTGGTATGTGCCATTATCATCGACGAACATGCCATTTGGGTCTGAGAGATGTGCGAAGTCAGTAAGCATCTTATAGGCAATGCGTACATTGGAGTCACGCACCATTCATGAACCCCTGCGGAGGGCTGAAATGCACTTGAGGGCGATATGCGCCATCATAGTTTCCAGCTATCGCAGTACCAGTGGGCACATCTGATTGGGAGTATGTCGCACTTGACGATCTCGAGACAGTCCTAGTGGCCGACGGGCTGCTTAACGCCGAACTCGAAATTGGCGTATTCACGGTGCTGCTTTGAGCTGATGTCAAAGTGAGGAGGCCGAGGAGCGTGATGAATGGCTGAGTGTAGGGCGACATGTTGATAGATGAAGCGGCCTTGGATCAAGTGAAGAGTTTGCCGAGCGAACCGGTCTCCGCATAGGCCTTATAACTTCCGATAATCCCATATGCTTGTGGGGATCACTTGCTATCCGGAAGTGACGCCATGTCAATAAAATCTTTAGGGCCATGAACTTGGCTTGCGTGAGTGCGGAGCCAGATTGAAGCACAAGGCTCCTAGTAGAAGTGGGATCCCGGCGCGTGGGTCGATTTTGGACCGCATATTTGAAATTATGAGCACGAGCACACGGGAAGTCGCGTGTTTGGTTTGACTTTCTCCATAGACAGATGCTGCTAGAAGGACGTTAAGCTGGGATAAGCAGGCTCGGATGTGTGATGATGTCGGGGAACTAGCAGCGGACGAATCACGTTTCAACCGAGAATTGTTCCTGACGCTAGTGTATGTACCCCACAATGTGTTAACAACTAGTCGACATGCGTGCTGATCGGATGCACTACGCTTTCCAGTTTCGTGCGGTTATGGGCGCACTGCATATTCAATTGATGCATGCAGCAGATTCGCAGAACAATCAAGACGCAATTCCGAAATCCCACACCTGCACTTTCCTAGTACCAAAGGGTCCTCCTTGGCGTACAAATAAGCTCAATACTCCGTTCTTCCTCAGTCTCTCTTCGTCAACAAGTGGTTCGCCGGCCATGTTCGTTATTTCAGTCAACTTTTTCCAGTCAGTGAAACCGCCTCCTGCCGTTGCTCCCCAAATTTGGACGGTCTGCTTCGGTTGGTCTGGCAGAATGGCAATCAAATTATCGCCCGTGGCAGCAATCTTGCCTCGGTAAGCTAGATAAGGCGGAGTCGAGAGGCCGGGCGCGTTTAGGGCAGTCTTGCTGAAAGTACCATCTGCACTACGAAGATAGTGGTAGAAATGTGCTGTGCCTATCGAGTTGTCACGCATCAAGACATGAAAACGTCCTTTCTCATCGGCGCACTGAGCCTCTTGGTTGATGATCTGACTGTTTTGGTGGGATCGAGTACACTTTGATACCGGGTAGAAGGCGTGATTGGAAGAGCGACAGTCTGGCCATTTGTCTGCTTGAACGTACGCCCCGCATCTTCTGAGTATGCAAAGTAGAAATCGTGGTTCGTGCTCGCGTCTGGGGTCTCACGAACGGTCCATGACACGTATTGCTTTCCAGCTACGTTAGAAAAGCCATTGATGTAGGCATTATTGTCTTGCCCCTGGAGATACTTGTTGACTTGGCTCCACTGGCCGGAAGTAGAAGAATATCGATGGATCCAGGAGTCTCCAGCCCCTGACTGACCAATGCGAAATTCCATCAGCAAATCGCCATTGTCGATGCGCTCAAAACGGGGATACGTCACGGGTGTCCACGGCCCAGTCGATCCAGGTAAGCTATGCTGAACACCACCAAAGGCATTCGCACTCCACGAAGAGGGAATTGTCTTCGCGATGCCTGCCGTGCTGACGCGATAGTTCAGCGGCACATCATGGTGGTCGAAGCTCAAATGAATCTTGCCATCGCCGCTGATGCCCATGCTGATGGTGTTATGCTCATCGAGAGTTTGCTACAAATAGTCGGTGAAGGCAAAGTACTGCCACGCACCGATCGAAGGTGAAATCCGGCGCCGCCCAAGGTTCACGTAGTGTTTGCCATAACCAGTGGCAGTCTGGTAGAACGCCACGTATTGGTAGTCGCCGAAGGTCGTCAAAGTATTCTGCTGGAAAGCAAGACCATTCAGGCGAACGGACCCTTCGACGTCGTTGGTGATGTTCCAGTAGTTGGTAGAAGTTATTGACATCGCTGCTGCGTGGGAAAGCAGTAGTGCCGCCGCAGCAGCCAGATAGTGGTTCATTTTCATGTCGAATATGTGGCAGAGTGTTGCGTCGGTCTCCAGGAGCTTCATTTATACGTAGACAACACGACGAGCCAAGCGTACGTATGTCCTAACGCGACACTTCGGGTCCATTGATTTGCGGATAATACCGCGACCGTAGAATAGTCAAACCATGGAACTCATGATCCATTTCCTCTTCCTTGGCACAAGGGAGCCATACTGAGTTCGTGATACAACAAAGGTAATCTATTTTCTGTTTGCGCAGGTTATCCGCCTGAGCCGGGAATTCGGGCCATCATTGATGCGATTGCGGAGATACTGAGAATCATGCCATACATTCCACTTGGAGTCTTAAATAGTGCCGAGGATACCGTTGTCGCTTGCTCGAAGCAGACTCAATCTATAAGCGGGTTCGCTATTGTCTGGCGCAAGTCCTGTTAGGATTGCAAGCAGTCGTGGAGTGTGGATCCCAAAATTTTAGAAGGGACGAGGCTGGCCCTGTCCATAGGCATCATCTGAGTCCCTTTGATGAAAAGACTACATAGCACAATGAAACACCTAGTGAAGTGAATTACCGCCACGATTGTACCCAATTTGTGCTGTTAAGAATCACGGCAGGCGTCGCGAATGAATAGCGACATGATCGTTGGGAATGGAAATGACTTCTCAAGAATAACGACATGTTGCGCAGCTATTACAAAAGATCTCGATGGATAGAGGAGACATCATCGGTGCGGTTGCGACAGTTCTCAGCTAACAGCCGAGTGAGGTGGTGACTAGAAGGAGAAGCTTCAGGACACGATCTTGCAAGAGCCACCGCGTCACACCGAAGATCTGCCGACCTCGGCAAGGTTGACTACTTCTTCTACTCCTCCACCACAACACGACTCAGTGCTGACCCATGCACCAGGATGCAAGACTCTAGCGCCCAAGTAAACATTGGAAACAAGCTGATGGAGGGTACCCCATTGAAATCCACCGCAGCATCAATATTACCTCGCGAAAAATTCTGAGTACACTCAGACAGCACTGTGCTATACTTCATTGTATTTTCAGAAAGTTTGGCCTCGTTCTGTTGCGAGTAGAAGGTGTTGTGGTCATTGTTCTGCAGTTCTTACTTCCTGAGATTCCTTGGGTGCTAGAGGCAAGAGAAATCCTGCCAGGCAGAACATGTTGCGAAACGGGCTTGCACGCGGGATCATTACCGGTATCATAGCCGCAGTGTTGCGTCGATATCCGAAGCCTGAACAGGAAAGAGCCGTTGCCGCCAAGGCCTCCTCCCTTGGCGACCATCTTCAACGAGGAGCATAGGGGCTTGGAGTGATGTACCTGCATCACGAAGTCACCGCTCAAGAATGGGGTAAGACGGTGCGCATATAAGCTTGCCGGGCCAAAAATGTCTCGAGATCCACGACTCCTCAAAACATCGCTAAACGGAGGTCGGAGATTTGAGTAACACGATGCGAACTATAGGCCCTGTTGCTTTTGCTGCAGCTGTAGTAGCCCAGTCTCAATATGGAGAGAAGCATGTTACTGTCAATTTCGACTCGCAGCTTGTGGAGCAAACAGCCTTCCCGACGCCAAACGTGTCATTGTACTGTCCAGCTTTCATGAAGTCTGGTAATACATCGTTCGCTCCAGGTTGGTTCCGCGGCACTGAGGGCGCGACAAGTCAAGATGAGTTGAGTAAGAGACGCTGGACCTACCCTACTTGATTGAAGTCTGACGCGTCATAGCTTCCTTCATCAGCAATCTCGCTGCAAGAAATCCTGCATGGATGTCATTTCGAGTTGCGGATTTCGTGGGCGAAGAGGGCAAGGACTTCCCCTACGTCTATCTGTCAAGCCCCAGAAACTCTTCTACCGTCAACGATGACTCCGGAAAACTGCGGGTGTGGATTCAAGGAAGCGTCCATGGCAATGAGCCAGCTGGCAATGAAGCGACTCTCGCGCTACTAGGAGCGATGGACAGAGATTCTACGTTGGCCGCGTCATTCTTCGAGGTGATGGACATCATCGTTCTTCCGCGGTACAACCCAGACGGAAATGCCTACTTCCAGCGCACATTGGCCACCAACTTCGATCCGAACATGGATCACACCAAGCTCGCGCGCCAGCAGACCAGAGACATCAAGAAATGGCTCAACAGCTCCTCGCCGCATATAGCGATTGATATGCACAAGTACGGTGCTGCAACTCGCTATTCTGCTAATTACAGCAACGCCGCGGACGGCATGTACAGCGCTGCTAAGAATCTCAACATTCATCCCGATATCCGCGAACTTTCTGAAACAGTCTTCGCACCAGCAATTAATGCTTCCCTTCTGTCTCAAGGTCTTCGCGGCGAGCAATACATGACAGCATCCCGCACGAACCCACCACGCCTGGACGAAGCTGGTACCGATGCTAAGATTGGGCGCAACGCAATGGGCTTGACCCAGTCTATTACTTTCCTCTTCGAAAACCGTGGAATTGGCATTGCGTCTTAGTGTTTCAAGCGACATACTCTCGCCGGCTTGCAAATGATCCTCGATGTGCTGGAGACAGCCAGGGATCAGTCTGAGGATGTTTACAACATCATCGAAGGAGCTATCACACAGGTTGTGGAGAGTACCCAAGATATCGTGATCACGGACTACACGAACTACACGAACTACACTAATCGCACGTGGACTATGGTCGACCGCCGTACTGGTGCTGTGGTACAATTACCCCTGGAGTTTGCCAGTACTACACCAGCGACCGCGAATCTCACAAGACCAAGACCAAAAGGATATATCATTCCCCGCGCATGGTCTGATCTAGCCGAACGTCTTCGTGTCTCCGGCTTGGAGGTTGAAACTATGGATCACATCTTCACCGACGAGGTAGAAGTCTACAACATTACCACTTCTTCCCTGGCGCGGAGCTACTACGAAGGTGCCATTCTCAACACGGTCACCACCGAGATCCTGACACGAGAGGTGACGTTGCCTGTTGGAAGCTCCTTTGTCAGCAGTGCACAGAAGAATGCGGGTTTAGCTTTCGTGGCACTGGAGCCCGAGAACATTGATTCGTACGTCAGCTTTGGGATCGTGCCAATGGAGGTGGGCGATCTATATCCTGTCTTTAGAAAAGTGTAGAGGTCCTGCAATATTTTATTTTACGTGGAACATGGCTGAAGAGCCTCGCACGCTTCCGTTAGGCTCTGTTCACTCCACTACGACAGCGAGAACGTCCTGGCACACTTACGCTCCACGCAATGATCTCCAGAAGGTCGCACGTCCACCTTCGCGCATCACTCAGCTTGAACATCGAAAAAGTGCATTCAATATCAACGCAAAAAAGATAGAAAGGTTGGGCAATACGGGTTTCGAACTGATGATTCCGCGCGAGCAAAAATAACACAAGCACCGTTTGACGATAGACCCAGAACTAATCGGAAGCTATCACGGGAAGCCTGCTGCTTCTGCCGTAGGTCAAACCAGATTCTACTAAGCACTTGTGTTATTGAGATATCGACAAATATCTCAAAATTTATGGCCCTTCAAAGTTCATTTTGGTAAGAGCGAATGCGCAAAAAGCCCGTGACGACATACTGCAAACGCCAATCGCACCCCAACGTCACAATCTCACAACCCCCCTGTGCAGCCTCCCCTTCACCTCACTTCAAAGCACCCTCTTCCTCCCACTCTCCCTCGTCCCAAACTCCCAATCCCACTCCTCGACAGCAATCTCCCTCTCCTTCTCCTTCTCCTTCTCCCTCTCCCTCTTCCCTCTTCCCTTTACAACCTCCGTCAATAACGCCCAACACTCATCCAACTGCTCTCCAAAGTCCTCCATCGCCTGGCTCAAATACCTGCCCTCGGCAATCATGTCCACGAGCTGGTTCTGACTTAATTTCTCGGCTTTGATGGTTTCGAGTGGCTTCACGACGGCGGTAAGGTGTGCGAGTGCCGCGGAGACGGTGGCTGCGCGGCGGTTGAGGGCTGCGACGCGTGAGAAGAGGTCGGTTGGGGTTTTGGTGGTTTGGCGGGGCGAGAGAGAGAGTGATTCGAGGGAGGGAGTGCGGGTGCGCGAGAGTTCGTGATCGTACCAGTAGCCGTGGTCCCAGATGAGTTTTGGACGGCGGGAGGAACGGGGGAGGCGGGGTGGTGTGAACATTGTTGGTGGGGGGTGATGATCTGGGAGAATATAGTGTGGATATTTTCCAGTGGCGGTGATGATGGTGGTAAGAGTAGTGAGTGTTCATGAGACAACTTTATCTGGGGTCGTTGCGGCAGTGTGCAGACGGAGAACAAGGGGACAGAATGAGTTATACCGGCGAGGTGCCGAAACAATCGCTCCATGTTGTTGTATGTTAATTGAGTTATAAGGTATTTGTTGTTGTTACGGGGTGCTGCATCACTTGCTCCTTCTGCATCAGCAATCAGCCGATAAGGCAAGCTCTTGGAACAGGAACTCACTTCAGGACATTCCTGGACCTCGATTCAAACATATACTCAAAAGGCAAGCAAACCTTGTTCGCGTTCATCCCACCCCTTCAGATCGCGCTGCTACCCGCGCGATGTCTCGAAAGTGCCATCTTGGCACTTGTCCTTCACTCCAATCGCATTCTCTCTCTCATATTCCCATTATGACCAGCTATGCACACGCCATTCTTTCTCCGCCACCAGCGCCCTCAATTCTGCAGCCGCAGAAGTTCAGGAAGCAACGAACGACGTGACTACAGACCTCGCAAGCCTTGAGAGCGCCAACGATGACATGCTCGGCTCGTGCCGGGAATGCGTGCATGCAGATCATCTCCGAAGCTATCTTGAGGCCTTAGAGATCTCAAACATATCTGTTAAGAAGCTGGGAAAGATCTGTGGGCGCTTGAAGACAAAGGTCGACGAGGAAAGGAGAAATAGGTTTGGCGAAACTGAAGACTGAGGGGCTGAGAGATATGTTATGTAATGAACAGGTGGCCTGTGTTGACTTACACCGCTTACCGCGTTGCGTGGTAATCATGTGCAACTCCTCAGCAAGCGCTCCCCGCAACATAACGCCAGTCTCGCCTTCTTCATACTTTTGACCTTGACCCCGACCTCACCCTTCCTCATACCATGCTCTACTGCCTAAAGTCTCGGCACTCTCGCGTGACTCTGAATCCCATCCGCACCCGCGCCAATGCTATCTGGTCCCCTCTTCGCGACCTCAAAGCCGAAATTGTCGCCTTCGAGAATGCACAGGTCGATTTGTCGTTGGATTGCGCCGATTGTGTGACCGATGAGAAGCTTGCATATTATCTAGATCGGCATGACAAGCTGCATAAAGCATATCTGGAATTCAAGCACGTCTGGGATTCCTTGACGGCAAGGGTGCAGAAGGAAGTGGGGGGACAAGGGTGGGCACATTGACGATATACATCAATGAGCGGCATGGTGCCGCTGGCTGTAAGAATCCACTGTGGTAGGAAAATGGTCAGTGACTTGCTCGCAGCTCGCTGCCGTTGCTGATGTCCAGGGAGAGAACACTTACCCAGATCCCAACTTGATCGCTAGCAATGGCAGAGTTGCTTGCGTGCGCTGAGTTTGTGTGCATTGTGCCACCGAGCGTGCATCAAGCGCAATTGTTGCGTGATTGTGTACATGCGGCTAGACTCATGGCTTGTTGTGGCAACTCAGACTGCACTTTCCAACACTTTCTCCCCTGTCTTTCCACCGTCGTCGAGCTGTCGCGAGATGGTTCCGTTCGCGCCTCTACCACCGGTAGGGTCTTGCAGCGCCGCAACAGCATCGTCAACGTCTGTATGCTTGTTAGCTCGCCATGGCCTCTAGGCATGGTGCTCTGTTCGCACCATTGATAGAAGGCCTACCCTGAAACCCCTCGTCCATATCCGCAGCCTCCCTCCCCACCCACCTCTTCATCTTATCTCTGACAAACTCGGCAAAATCCCACTCCTCTGGCTCTAGCCTGTCCACTCCAGCAATCCAGATATATGTCTCTGCCTCCACTTCCTCGCCCTCGATATTCTCCTCTTCATTTTGCGACAAATCGCCCATGCCTTCTTCCCCCTTTGACTTGGATTCCAGCACACGCACTCTGACTTTCTGCCTCTCATACTCGCTTCCCTCGAAAATGTCCAAGCGCCAGATATCTCCGTCGGTCAGACCTGTGACTAGTGTGCCGCGTACGGATGTGTTTGCGGTGGCTTTGGTGGGCAAAATGGCGGGATAGTCTGCATGCTGGACCATGTGCCGTTGGTGTGCGTGCAGGACTGCTGGACGGATGTGTAGAAGCAATGCGTGCACGGGTGTCGGCGGTGCTTGCGAGCCCCATATCACGCGATGCAGGACGGGAGGGGCCATTAGTGTGCCATAGAAGAAAGCTGTGTGCGACATGGTTGGGTATGGTATCGCTTGAGATGGTTTCGGGACGCTGGTGGGTCGGGAGTTGGGATGCTGATATGTGTAGAGCGAGGAGAGGTCCATGGAATGACAGTGAATCGAAGTGAATCGAAGTGAATCGAAGTGAAGGCGCGGTATGTGGGGAGAGCAATGACGATGCGTGGGACGTGTTTATGGTCGATAAGCTTATCGATCGCTGATCGCTGAGCCTCATCCGCACGCTAACGCAGCCCTGCATCGTGGAAAATTGCCAACTCTCCTTTTGGCGTCTTTCACTCTTCCGCGTGCTGCCGTGGACTAGACCATGCGCAATTGGCAAGACGTCGCGTGCGCCCACTTCCCAAAGCGACGGCAAAGAAGAAAAGACGAAGTTGGACGAGGACTGCTCGACGTCATCGCCTCGAAGGATTCCGACGCGTCCCATCCCGTTCCGAACGTACCGCGCCGCTCGTATAACAAAGCTTAGACGTGTACACGAACACAAACCCGACGCACTCAAAATGGGCATACTCAACGAGATTGTGAAGAGCATTGCGCCAGTATTGTACATCTTCACCTTCCAACATACCAAACACCATGCTAACAGCCCATTCCTAGCATCGCAACAAGCCCCATAACCAGCTATGGCGACCAAATCTACTCGATGCACCGCACCCGCTCCTCGGCCGGCTTCTCCCTCGACATCCCCCTCATTATGCTTGTCGCCAGCATCCTCAAAGTGTACTACTGGTTCGGCGCGCACTTTAGCACCTCGCTGCTCGTCCAGGCCCTACTCATGATCGGCGTCCACTTGCTGTGCTTACACGTCGCACTCACGAACCGCCCGGCGCCCTCCCACCTCCCCTTCCAAATCCACGCACACGAGAAGACTTGGAAACGACCATACGATTTCTGGCAATGGAGACAGCCGCGCCCATATTGGAGTTTCCTGACATATTTCACGCTCGTTTTGTTAGTGCTGCATCTCTTCGTCGGCCCGACGCGCCTGTTCATACCCTACACCGACCTCCTCGGCGCAATCGCACTCTCCATCGAAGCCACCCTGCCCCTTCCACAGCTTTACTCCAACTACTCGCGCAAAGGCTGTCGCGGCTTCCGCCCCAGCGTCATCGCAAACTGGGTCTTGGGTGACACGTTCAAAATGTGGTTTTTCTTCGCGAGTAGCAAGGGCGAAGTGCCCTGGGCGTTCAAAGCGTGCGGTGTGTTCCAGGCAACATGTGATCTGGGGCTTGCTCTGCAATATCTGTATTATGGGGATGGGCCCGAGGGCGTGCATGCCACTGGGGAGAAGGAGATTCGAAGTCCGCCGCCAGAGATGAACGAATTCATGAACGGGGGTGTTGGTGTAGCGGGAGAGAAGGTGGGGATCGAGATGCAGGAGGGGAGTCTGTGGGAGAGGCCGAGGGTGGGGTAGATTGCTTTTGGATTGGGTTGGGAGGAGGAGGATTGTGTGTACCTGTGCAACGTATGCACCAAATCAGTCATGTAAGTTAGACGAGAAATTAGGTCATGAACATCTCCTTGTCGTACTACGTCTTCTCTCCTCAAACACCATCCTGTCTTACTGCACAATCAATGCATCCCTGCCTCCACCTCGCCATCGTCTCCACTTCCTCCGTCAACCTCCCAGCCACGCTTTCCAAATAATTCATCGCCTGCCCCAACTTCTCCGCCGCCTCAACATACCCTTCCGTCTGCTCCCGCTGTACGCACGCACCACACGGTTGATCAAGGTCCTTAATCGCCTTTTCGAACGCCGCGGTCCTGGCTTTGAGGGCCTGCAGAGGTATAGATAGTGTACCTGCATTAGTCTGGAATGGATTGGGTGGGACGGGGGACAAGTGCTTATTGAGGGGACAGTTTGACATGGTTCCTGAGCGTGTGAATGGAAAGAGGGATAGTTTGAGCAAGAGGGGAACGGAAGTCATGGTGGTCGGTGTGTCATTGTTACGTTCCGCGTGCTTGTTGTTTGTGCACGGACTAGATGGATCTACAAATTAAGAGAAGGGCCTAGGAATGTCTGGTAGGTGTTTAAATATCTGAAAGTCAAGGCTGGCTAGATTCGCGCGCGTTGGACGTAGATGGTTGCCGACGAGCTGCGTAAGACTCCTTGATGCTCTCACATCGGGTTACAATGAAATGATTGACTTGCTTTTTGCATTACTTGCTACATGCCAGCATCTCGTGCGATTCTAGCCGAAGACCGAGCAGATGTCTGATTGTACCTGCACCATGGAGACTATGCTCGGTTCCCAAAACGCCGCCGCCATGCTTATGTAAATCGTATCTTGGAAAGATGTACAGTGAATAAATGGATGGTTCGAAACAAGGGCAGCAAAAAGAGAATCAAAGATGCGACAAGGACACTTCAGGTTGGCAGTGCTTCTCCCTGCACCCAGTCTCCGGTCTTTCCCGGGCTCATTCTCTTCGGCGTTGGTGTTTCGCGAATAACGTCATCGGCGGTACCTCTGGGGTCTACTCCCTGCGAATCAACTTCCATCGGCTCTGGCTCATGCTGTCTGGTCGTATGAAAGGTAGCACTGGGGCTTGGCGCTCTTGCCCTGGCTTTTCCGGACCTCTGTCTCGCTGCATCGTCTTCGTCTTCTCCAAGCCGCGACTCCAGTCGGTGTCCAATAGCAGCTTTTTCGGGCTGACGGTGCTTTCGCTGCGTGACCTGAGGTGGTGGGGCAATCTCCTCGACTGATGGCGCATGATTGAGGGCTTGCCTCTTGCGGGGAGACCTCGAAGGTCGTCGTTTTTGAGCAGAAGCTCCAAGCTCGAGACGACGTGGTGATTGAATGACTACAGGCTTGAATTCTTGCGAATCCGCAATCTCGATAGGACGATCTGAACGTCCCTCAAGAATGCCCTCAGGCGATTGCAAGCTCCTCCGGGGCGAAACGTGACGCCATTGTGTTTGCGACGAATCGCTTGTGTGCTTCTTGCTGGTTGGTATGTGCAGTTGATCATCCTCCCTCATCTTTTCGCTCGGACTTGACAAAGCTGCGCCCTTTCGACCTTCATGTGCAGTGCCATTGGCAGCAGCATTTCCGTTTACGGTATGCAAATTCTTCGAAACCAATGCTTGCGAGGGGGATATCTTCACTGGTACACGGACCTCTGGACTGGCTCGTCTTTTAGATGTCTGCTGCACATGCGGCGACACTGCAAAGCTCTTGACAGGTGACCTAGAGCGACTCACAGACCTGTGGGCTTCACTTGTAGCTTCCATAGAGCCCGTGTTGGGCTTGGCCGGGCTCCCTTGTATCTTGAAGACAAAAGGAGAGGCGAGTTGAGGAGCGAAGCGCTCCTCGCTATCGCTTTCTGGTGACTTGGTGGCTTCTTTGTTAACCATGGTGTTAGTCGTGCCATTCCGTGGAGAAGCATCTCGCATTTTATTTGGGGACGTCGGAGGCAGTGGATTTTCAGGTGGTGCCTCAGTCTTAGCTGGTGAAGACTTTGCGGATGCTCCTTTCTTGCCTTTCTTTTGCTTTTCTGTCAGTTTTTGCTCCTTCGCAAGGGCAAATATGATGTCGCGGAGGTTCTTTCTCATTTCCTTCGGCTTCAACTGCGGCCAGTCCTCATCCGCACTCATCTCCCCAGTCAGTAGCTTAGTTTTGAAACTATCAGGATCTTCGAAGAATTTCTCCACATATCCAAGCAGGTACACGCCGCAATCGCTGAAGTTTGACTGGATGGGTATCTGATCAGCCTTGGGATAGTAACCATTCTCTTTGATGACAGCTTCCATGGCGCGCCGTTTCTTGCCCTCCGCAGCAATCCAATCCTTGAGAGCCCGAACGGCGCCACTACGACCGTTACCTGGCAGCGAATCCAGGATCATAATGATTGGTGCATTTGGATCTTTCCTAGGTCCCTTTGGCTTGCGCTTTGTTTTTTTCTTGACTGGCGATGGGTTCAAATTCGAGAGAACAGTGCGAGGTGTAGGTTCCGCGCTTATTGCGTGTGCAAACGCTGCCTCTTCAAAGTGAGCAAGTAAGCTATCCGCTACAGCAATTGTCGGCGCCTTTTCTTCGATATTTGTAGCTTCTCGATCAACAACTTCAAGTCTCGACTCTTCGTTGAAGAGGTTCACATCTTCAATCTGCTCTTCAGCTGGTTGTTCATGGGTCGACTGTTTGGGTGAGGTGATAGCTTGAGGAGCCTCGATACTTTGAGGACCTGCTGTGATAAGCGGCTCGATTGTCTCATTGGTCTCGAGTCGTCCGTCGTCACCTTTAGCGACAGTTACTCTGTCAACTTCGTCGAAGTCTACCATGATTGGTGTACGAGCAATCTTATCGACGTTGCAAATGATGGCAAGGTACCAGTGGGTCTGCTGGTTGATAGGCACCACAATGTAATCATACTTGAATATGTCCTCCTTTGACGTCCACCTCTCGACGGCTTTATAGTTGATGGATTTGCCACAACCAGTATCCTGTGTGAGCCTGGTGAAGAAGTACGTGTTGAAGAAAAATACCTTGTCCTCGGGAATTCTGCTCTGTTGGAACAGGTAAAGCATATAGAACTCGATCAGGTTGTCGTTTAAGAATTCTTCCTCGTCCAGGCGGGACAAGTCGTCGAAGATTACGTTGGTCCATCGGCGACCTTCGCCATAACTGAGTGGTTGGAGCCACCTTGGTCCCAAACCGTGTTTGACAGAATACTTCTCGACTTCACGATCTTTGATCTCTTCGACCTCGTCTAGGGTGGGCGCTGATGATCGAGTGCTTCGGGCCGGCTGAGCTAGACTACGTGAAGCCCTGAAGGCGGCTGATATGATATTGCCATTGGTCGGCTGGTCCTTTTCCTGACGGGCAGCAGCATTTCGGCTCCATATAGAAGAGTCGGAAGATCTAACGGCGTCTCCTCTTGCCTTGTCATCCTTGACCGGCAGAAGGTCATCCAGCAGAGGCGTTTTCCCGACTTTCTCGTTGTGTGGAAGGCATTTGCTGAACTTGGTGACCATGTCGCTATGATCAGATGGGAAGATCCTGTTCTGAACCGTGTAGGAAACGGCATAGTGATCTCGAAAGATGAGGAAATCCCTTGCATCGTCGAATACAAGATCGAAGGTTGGGCAATTGCCATCTTGACGTCTGCCCCCTTCAAGTCGGATGCAACTAAATTCATCCGCCACAACCTTGTTGAGATGCTCAGGATTCATTGTCACTCTGACATCGAACATGTTGTTGACAGAATCGTGAAATCCAATTTCCCACTCTGTATCGCTCTTTCTGAGCTGGAGCTGGCCTCGCGCCTCGGCGCTATCAGAATCAAAGCCATGGGTACGCGCACGCATCAGTTGCCAACCTTTCTCGCTACCGTCTTTGCGTATGGCTTTGCGTTTCGCATCGCTATTTGGAACTTGAACGGACTTCGCAGGTGAGCGTCTCCTCCTGGTTTCGATGGTTGTGTCATTTGGCATGATCGCTTGCAGCTCGTCATCGCCAAAAGGATCTTCAACAGTGGTGGAACCGTCCGCCCGTCTAAATCTGCGCAAGTTTTTTTCAGTAGGATCGTTGTCCCGTGGATTTGATATCCGCTCGTGCGCATCCGAGGTAAATTCATTGATGCGTGCATTGGTAACGAAGCGAGAAGTGGTCGTTGAATTGGTTGCGCCTGAGACACCCTGCTTGAAATCCTGCAACAACACCTGCCTTGCCGATTTGTCTGGCGTTGTCGAACCCTCATCTGGATCGTGAATTGGAGAACGCTGTAAGCGCGGCGTTATAGAACCGGAAACAGATCGATCAAAGGATTTGTGCTTAAAACCAGGTGTGGTCTGGTCGTTGGGAGTCTTGTTCTTCACAAGTCGCGGATTCGCGAAGTCTTCGGTCTTTTGGAATTCACTCACACGATGGGAAAGGCGGCGGCTGACTGAGGCAGGTCGTGTCCGTGAGGCATTCAACGACGGCCTCACTTTATGCTGAGTGGCAGCAGGCGTGGTCGGCGCAGGCATCTCCGATATCTCTTGCACATCGTCATCACCGTCAAGGTTGACAAGGGCTGGCGACGATGCATGTTCGGTCTTTCTTCGTTTTGGCGAAGGGCCATCAGTGAAATTCAAGGTCAACTCTTCATGCGATTGGCGGTTTCGCACCGGCGCAGCATGTTGATTGGCTCGGAAGCGCTCATACAATTGTTGACCCGATCCGCATAGTCGTCCTGGGATCTGGCGAGCGTACTTGGAGTAGGTGACGGACCTCTTCCCGCCAGGACCAGGATTGACACTGTCGATGGTATTGATCGGTCTGAAGCCTTGCCCAGTGCCAGGCTGCACATCGTCAGTCCTGTAGTTATTCACTAATCCAGGAAGCACTGGCATGAACGCACCTTAACCATGCCCGCGGGTCTTTGAAAGTACGAGGCCGGATCTGGCGCTTCGACACGGTCGGCTGGCACGCTGTCTCTCGGATCAGTTCTCGCTTTCACTTTGCGGGCGTCTTGCACGCAGCGCCATACCCGTAGTCTCCAATCAACCTCTTCTCGTCGTCGCTTCTCCTGCTTGTCTGACGTGGTCGCGATTGGTGGCTGTTGTCGACGTGCCTTCCGTGTGATTCAGTCCGTAGTCGGCGTGTGGGTGAGGTCAGATCTATCGTAGCCGTCGAAGGTCTGGAAGGTGTGGTCGATGAGTGGCCGAAGGGTAATTGAGGTAGATCGCGGCCATGCGACTGCAGGTCCGCATCGTCTGTCTGGTGAGGCATGGTGTTAGCGGTGGGTGTCACAGCAGTAAAACAGGTAAGAGCGCGAAGGCGGTAAAGTCCGCTTCCAGTCAAAACCAACAAAGCGAGCGTACGTCGTTTGCTGCCTCTCCAGCGTCGTCTGCGCGTAATGGGATGTGAAGAAAGCGCTTGAGATCACGGATGATGTCCATCGAAGCGTCGCGTCGCGGTGGAAGAAGTGACCATGGTTCACGATAGATAAGTAATGGAACAGTTGGTCACGAAAAGAAGGGCACAATAGTGCGGCGCGCAGCGGGGTACTCGAGGTGAAGCTGAGAAGACAAAAGCTGAGGTGCATCGACGTCAATGCGCACGGACTCCAAACATCTCACAGCGAACAATCCAAGCCGAGATTATATGTTGATATGCAGGTTCACAAGCCAGAATTGTAAAGGAATGTAAAGGTTCTCAGTCAGTGAGACAGCTTCGTACTTCACTTGCCATCCTGCTGTGCCCCGACAATGGCGCTGCACCAGGTCATGCTGATCGTTGATGCGTAGAGTACAAGTTACAAGAACCACAAATCAACACTAGACACCGTGCCCAACGTACTGAGCTTATGCTAATAACCACAAAATGCTACATTCAGACAACGCCGTATTGCTCGCTGAGCCCAATCCAGAAGAAGCGCATGAAATAGTCAGGATGAAGAGCGCGAACTGAGAGCCTCGAGGGCGTCTATGTCGATTCCACTCGCTTCAGAAAAGGTTTCTTCTCGGATTGCAATCGTTTCAGAAGGCGTCTGCTCCAGTGGCATGAAATCGGCAAAAGAGATAGGTCGGGGCGCAGACTGTTGTGTGGGCGATCCCGAGGACTGGCCACGTTGGAGTTGCAGTCGACTCGCCCTCCACTGATCCTTCAGGCGCTGTAATTCGCGCACCACCATCTTGATCGATGACGGAGCAGACATTTCATCAGGTAGAAAACCGAAACGAAAGGACGTGTCTATATTCAAGAACTCCGAAGCCTCGGACAGCCGCATCGCCGAATCATTCGCTGCAGATCTGTCCGACAGACTGGGACAGAATTAAGGATGGATCCGAGGTGGGGGCGGCGCGTGGTAGTTCTTGCAACGGCTGTGAAAGGATCAGCACAGAGATGCCAACAGCGATGAAGGTATAGATTATGACCCAGCTGACGGCTTGTCTCGTTGCGACTCATCCGTCGAGGTCACTCTTCGCTTTTCATGGCCTTGGTGATTCTTCTCGTGTCGAGCCTGATCGATCGCAGTCCTTTGCGCGATGCTGTCATCGTGGCTTCGCCAGATGATGTTTGTGCCGTCTGGAAGATTGAGGATGCGCTTGACAGTTTCCCTGACATCGTTAGTGACACGAGCGATGGTCATAGGCCGCATGCCAAACACGTACCGAATCTTGATGTTGCGTCCGCCATCGTTCTTGGTCCATATGCTGAAGACATCTTCGCCACTTCGGACACTCAAGACGATACCGCAGACCTCCTCGCCGGCCTCCATGAACTGGTCACCAACAAGGGCCATGAGCAACTCCTCCCAGTAACGGTCTGTCACGCCCTTCTTCAGACGCATGATCCACTTTCCACCCCGCTTGTTCTCCTCATCCTCCCACACCGGCCGTATGCCGTGCTTGAATATGTTGTAGTCGGCGACGGTCGGCAGACTCGAAGGTCGTCGAAGGTGAACGAAGGCCTTCCAAAAGTCTTGCGCGGTACTGAATCTGAAAACAGGTTGAATTGACTTTTCGTAGTCGCTGCTTTTTGGGGTAGGGGGCCGGAACCAGATAACCCATGTATACTTGAGCGGCCAGGGTACCTTGGGATCTAGCTCACCCGAGGCAGTCATGGGATCTTCTGGTATCGATGTGGAGACTGACTCTTTCCGTGCGCTGTTGATTACCTTGCTAGGCGGTCTTTCCTTCTTTTCTGCTGGTGTGGTAGGAACTCCAGGTGCTGAGGATGTCGCAGCGCTCTTGAAGTCGAATGCGGTGCCCGGAGTCTTGGGAGTCTTAGTCGCAGAGCCAAAGGACGCAAAGGCGCCTGAGCCGAGACCGAACGCAGAAGATGCGCCAGTTGTGGGTGAGGCCACGCTTGGCGTCAAAGGCGAGACGCCATTGAAAGGGTTCCTACCACCATGCGAGGAATCACCGCCAAATCGTTTCGCTGTGGAAAAGGTGCGCTGAGGGTGTTCCGACTTCTCGTTCGGTTGTTCGGAATGCGACATGGATAGAGAGAGCTTGCTGGTACTGTTCTGCCGTTAGCTTCGAGATGGACAATCGCGAGGAACACGCGCAACGTACTTGGAGCGGCGAGTCCAAAGGTTCTCCCTGTTATCCATTGGGGTCAAGCTGAAGGATTACAACAAGATATATATGTCCGAAAGTTAGACTGCTCGGTGTGTAGCTTGGTGAAATAAATGAGCGAACAAGCAGCAGTGCAGCAGAGTCGGCGGCTCAAGGGCCCGTATACAACGGCGAGCGGGGTGTGGGGTCTGGTGATGTAATTGAGTTAGTAGCAATCGCGAGTTTTCCTCTTGTGTGATGTCGATTGTTAATAGCGAAGACGCGTGGTGGAGGTAACGGTGATTGGTGGTGGGGTGTCGTGGGCGTGCTGGCCGATGCTAGAGAAAACGTTAAGCCACGACCTCGCGGCTAACTTAGCGGTCTTGGCGCGCGAGTCGTTTCGTTTTTCTCGCGTGCTGGACCCCAACGTTCCTTCCTTCAACACGGTCTGCACTCAAATCATTCACCAGAACGAACTCTTTCTCTACTCATCTGGTGAACTCCGAAGCAGTCCTAGAAAGGACTAATATCCTCCACCAAAACCATTCTCATGAGGGCAGCCTTAGCTGCTACCCATGATGTGAGGATGACCTGCTGGCAGGTACATTTTTCTGTCACGCGCCTGGTACGATGAGGCCGCGCGATATCTCAGCAAACTTCTGTATGTATATAAGCTTAAGTTCAAAGTGCTGTAGTGTCGTGATGACGGTCCCAAGGACCACTTCTGGTAGTCTGAGTCTCAACCAGATTCACATGATCGCTCCTGTGCGACCTCTTGGTTGAGTTTGAAGCTTCAAGGCCCTGTCTGAACACTTTGCTGGATCATTTGGATGACACATGTTCGATTCGAGTGCATCGCTGATTATACAAAGATTCTCAAACCAGTAGACTCGCGAAGACGCCAGCTTTGCCTCCAAGGCAGATGTCCTTTGAAGCCCGCAAGGTAGTCCCAAACATATCTCTGCGCACAAGTAGTGGTATATGCAATTAGTGCCATGCCTGGCTGCTCATAACAGTGGCATGTAGTCACGCTACGGTGCTGATGTCCTTTATGAACGCGCCCGCGAGTACGAGGATGATGCCAAATCTACCCTGTTGGATGAAGTCCAAAGACTTGTCTCAGAACAAAACGACGCATGCAAATTTTCCAGCGTGATCCACAGTAACGGCGTGGGCGCAGCGATGTTGTTTTTGATCCTTTATCACGACAGGTATTAATGTCTACTCAACCTCAAATGAATCTTCATTCTAGTCTAGCTGTAGTTCCAACATCAGTCGCCGTTCTGACTACCGCGGCAACAAAAGCAATAATTGGCTTGTTGCGGGGAAACGCTAGCACCTGCGTCCGGACTTGCAGGGTTGGGGCGCGAGCTGCAGTTGCCATTCCGTCACTGCGTCATTGCATAGCAACAGCCTTAACCCCTCCACCTCACCAACCACACAATTGTGCCTTCCTCGCCAACCTGCAGCCGACAGTACCTTCCTTATATCCGCACACGATCCCACGACATCTGAATCTGTCTTTTTGTCACCACACGACCGTGAAAGTCGCCCGAGCTCGAGCACCACACATCACCCCACATTGACAGCCTTCTTCACGTGCGACAACAAGCTTTGCGAACATCCACGCTTCATAACACGACATCAGCCTCGCAATCCACACACAGCACAGCAAACATGACAGCCCATTCGCCCGAGCTTCACTCGCCCTCGTCGCACTCTGAGCGGCCAAAAGGCATGATAGACCCCACGCATGCGACCAGCGCACAACATCAGCTAACAGCATACAAGGCATTCTCAAAAACTCGAGTTCTTACCGCTCGAACTCGCAGACATCACCAACCTCGGAAGCTCCTCCCCTGCCGACAAGCCCACCAGGTGAACGACCACACCTTGGTCGCGAAATGTCAGAGAAGGAGATTGTTCTCGAGAACACCCTGCGCAATGCTGGTGCTCATCGTCGCTCGTCCTCGAACCCGCGAGGTCCCGCCTCGAGGCGCCAATCAGGCACCGGCACGCATGGCGACGAGAACAACCCGCAGCTGAAATGGGACGAGGCCAACCTCTACCTCAACGAGCAGAATCGCGATAGCACCATGAAGATTGACGAGCCAAAGACACCCTATGCTAAGCAGTACGATCCCGCGGAAGATGAAGAGGAGGTGGAGATGCTCGACGCCGAACAACTGCAGGTAGATGAATTGGACAAGAAGCCGAAGCGCAAACCTAAGATGGACGATATTCCAGACTTCGATCTAGGAGAGCCAGAGCTTCGCGCACGAGCCGAGTCTCAGACACCGGAGAGCGAAAAGCGTGTCATGGTGGATGAGGACGCGGAAGCTGATGGTGGCTATCATGGCGAACTTCTGCCAAATGCGACGCAAGAGGAGCGTGAGAAGCATCGCAAATTTGAAGAGATGCGCAAGAAGCACTACGAGATGAGAAATGTCAAGGACCTTCTTGGGTGAGTTCGTATCTGCACGAATCAAGGCAGCCCTTTTCTGATTACTGTAACAGACACCCTGAAGACGCCGACGATGACGACGAACCTCCCAAAGTCCCAACGATGTCCAACGGTCAATAGCCTTCGAACTTCCCTCTGCTCACCATTCTCTGCTTAGAGTGGCTCATGCCCTTACTCTCACTTCTCACGATCTGATGACAAGAAAGGCGTATGATTCCAATTTAAGTTTTGTAACTTGATCATCCAAGTCCTTCGCTCTCGGTACGTAGTCTCGATTTTGCGGCATCAAGGAGGGAGTTTTGGTCGCCATGCTGCGAGCATGACGGTGGATTCGATCTGGTGGGAACGCCTGGGTTCCCTATATAGCACTGCAAAGTCATGCAATCAGACCATGGGATGTCCTCAGCAACAAATGCCCAAGTTCTTTTGCTGGTCACTCGGTGGTCGTGATATATGATGGGCCCTACTTGACACGAGTCAAGACTTTCAGAACGATCGTGCAACGATGGAACACACTTTCGCACAGTGACGAGCAAGGAGATGTAATAGAATTTACTAGCAAAGGTATTCTTATAAAAGCTACCAATATACCCAGCTAGCGCAATTCGCAGCTGTTGAGACATGGTGTTGGAGTGTTGCGGATACTTGCCCGATACAGAGAGCTCCGCCTTGCACCGCCTCCGCCTGCCATGTGGCGGAACCTCGACGTAGCTTACGACGCATTAACATCCAGCCGCACTCCCAAGTCTCCTCAACACCAGACTACTTCACTTCCACCCTGTATCTCACAGAAGGTATCACCGGCCATACATTCCACCATGACGAAAAACCACCCCCAACTGCGCAAGACTGCCTCCAACGCCGACCTCTACTCGGACCCATCTCCTCCACGACCGCTACGCCACGCGTACTCGACCCTATCACGCGCGCACACCTCTGCGTCGCTCTCGCACCGTCCACGGGCAGACAGAGGATGGAGCAGAGAGGCCGTGGAAGCTCTCAGGCACAGACACAGCGTTGCTGCCCCATATCCCAATCTCATCGACATCGATGAGGATGTCGCGAAGCCACAGAACCCACCTCCTGTACCACCCAAGATCCCTGAGGTACCCGTCCAAATGATCAGACCTCAAGCCATCAAGCAGGAAGAACCCAAAGTTGCACGATCTACGCCATCGCACCCATGGCATCCAGTACCAGCGAGGTCCAAGGAGGATGCAGCCAGGTACACGAAGCCCTTCACCGACTTTATGACTGCGAACCCTACCGTTTTCCACGCCGTGGATGCCGTCGCAAAGGACGTGGAGAAGGATGGATACAAGAAGCTCTCGGAACGTAATACATGGGATTTGAAGGCTGGCGGGAAGTACTACGTGACACGCAATGGTACCTCACTCATTGCCTTTGCTATTGGTGAAGGCTATGCCGTCGGAAACGGTGCCGCAATAGTGGCAGGTCATATCGACGCGCTCACTGCAAAGCTTAAGCCCATACCCAAGCTGCGCACAAAGGCGGGTTATGTTCAGCTTGGCGTAGCACCATACGCTGGTGCTTTGAGTGACACGTGGTGGGACCGCGACCTTGGCGTAGGCGGCCGTGTGCTTGTCAAGGAGAGTGGGAAGGTCGTGACCAAGTTGGTCAAGCTGGACTGGCCGATCGCCAGGATTCCCACCCTTGCACCACATTTTGGAGCTGCCGCCAATGGCCCCTTCAATCGAGAGACACAAATGGTTCCCATCATTGGATTAGACAATTCCGATCTCGGAGCTGCTTCTAACCAGGATGAGGAATTCAAAGCCAGTGTGCTTGGCGGGCCAGGCGCCTTTGCAGCTACCCAGCCGGAGAGGCTCGTTAAAGCCATTTCTGGCGAGCTGGGTATCACCGACTGTAAGAGTGATCGAAAAACTTCAAGTTTGCCAGTACTGACTTCACTCAGACTCCACGATTGTCAATTGGGAACTCGAACTTTTCGACACTCAACCTGCGCAGACCGGTGGCCTCGATCGGGAGTTCATCTTCGCCGGCAGAATCGATGACAAGCTATGCAGTTGGGCGGCAGTTCAGGCTCTACTCAACTCCAGCTCTTCGCTCTCAGACTCCTCTCAGATCCGCATGGTAGCTCTATTCGACGACGAGGAAGTCGGTTCTCTGCTCCGCCAAGGTGCACGCGGCAACTTCCTGCCGAGCATTATGGAACGCATTGTAGAAGAATTTTCCGATGCTGGAAAGGTCAAAGGTACGCTCAGCAGGACATACGCCAACTCCTTCCTCGTCTCTAGCGATGTGATTCACGCCGTCAACCCCAACTTCCTGAACGCATACCTTGAGAACCACTCTCCTCGTCTCAACGTTGGACCCGCTGTGTCAGCTGATTCGAATGCGCACATGACCACCGACGCTGTTTCTACTGCCGTTTTGCAACGCTGTGTCGATCGCGACATTGGTGTCCGGAAAGTGGATCCCAAGTTGCAAGTCTTCCAGATCAGGAACGATAGCCGCAGTGGAGGAACCGTAGGTCCCATGCTCAGTGCTGCGACCGGCATCAGGGCTATTGATTGCGGTATTCCGCAGTTGAGCATGCATTCTATTCGTGCTACAACTGGTAGTCTGGACCCGGGTCTTGGTGTATTTACATTCCAGAGTTTCTTGGAGAACTTTGAGACTGTGGATGCTGAGTTCAAGGAATAAGACCATGTCGATTTTGTTGTTTCTCTATCATGTCGATATTTGATTATGCACAGCGCTGTTCAGTATATGTTAAAGCAATATTTCAGACATTCATGTTTCCGGATCTGCGCAACACCAAATCTCCCGAACTATTCCCATCCCATACTATTCTCCATCTCGCCTGTCTCGACTGTCTTTCTTCCCTGTTCTCCACTCCACTCCACTCCACTCCACTCTCCCCTCTGCACCGCCTAAGGATCGTACCTCCACCTTCCCACGCAATACTACTGGCTCACGGACGCCGCCTTCTTCGTCGTCGCTCTGCATACTCTCTAGGAAAGGCAGATCGAGAAACGGATCATGTACCTATGTGCGTTAGTCTAGTAGGGCGATCTCTATGCGGGAGGATGGATCTGAGCTGCTAGCCTCTATCGTGGAGCAGATAAGGTCGATTTTATTGGAGCCGATCGGAGATGTCTGGTTAATGTCGTCGTGACGTTGTTGAATAGCTTATGGGGTGGTACGTTTTGTTGCTGTAGGACTCGTGGTTACTGTGGAAGACAAGTAATCTTGCAAGTTTCGAGATCGATGGTCTCTGTTTATCGAGAAGTAGTGCTAGAGACGCAACTTATATTGCCCAGAAAATGGGTGGTTCTTCACTGCTGGTTACAAGGATCAACCCTTGTAAATGTTTTCGCGAATGTTTAACCTCTTTCCTCCCTTTCACTGCTGTCTCTCAAGTGCTATTGGACACGATTGACCAAAACAACCGAAGGAGATCACCATTTCACTGCACTGAGTGACACTATTCTTCGATTCGAGGCTGATCGTCTAAGACTAATGTACTGGCCGTGATCGACAGGCATCGAGAACCTGGAATATCGAAAACTCTTAGGACTTTACTCTCTGCTGAAATTCTCTGAATGACCCAAGAACAGTTCCGCATACTAACATTCTTCTTGCGTCTGGAGTGGGACAGACAGATTCTCGTAGGCCTCCGGGAAAAAGCACGACATATGATACAGACTTTAGGGCACAGTAGAAAAATATGCTGAGGCCAAAGACAGAAAGGTATACCGGCCAATCACCTGCAGTATGAAACGTTAGCAAATGCAAGAAAGGTTGATGCTTGGTGGATCTTCCCGAATGTAATGCTTCATGTAGCAGCCGACAAAAAGCGCCATATCCAGAGTACACGCAAACACACAAGAAGTCAGATGATGTTGTCCGTATGGTAGAATCGTTGCATTAGAGAAAAAGCGAACAAACTGCAGGAAGTTACTAATGAGTCCCCGGTGATGCTGTTTATATGACCGGTAAGTGCCGCAAGGATTTCACCAGCGTTTCCAAGATCCTTGAGAATAACTGCCCATGCCTACATTACGCGCCGTTTCCTCCTACGTCGTACGTCGAGGGGTTACTTTGCCAATTACTATATCTCGAGCCTTCTAAATTAGCAGTTGAGCTGCGGATGCCAGGTAAACGACCATGGACAGCGGGAATGGACGTGAATGGATCAAAGCGCGTTCCATCCATAAGGGCTCAAGGAGGCCGATGGTGAATGATTCGTTGTTTCCTTGGTTTCACTCCACTAACGCGTTCGATCACATTAAGTTGTAGTATGCGTTGGCTTGGGGATTGGGGATCTGAAGCAACGGCTACTGGGGGATGTGCTAGGCTTCGTGGATTATGGCCTTCACCCGCTAAGCTCCTTCGGACCTGACACTTCCGGCATCGCGGTCGTGCAGGAGCGATCCTCGCGTGCAGTCGTCACTCCATCACCCCTAACAACACCACCGCCCATCTTCGTCACACCCCGGAGCCATTGATCCGACTATCACTTCGCGTCTTTATCAAGTAAGCACGTATGAAGAGCGAGGCCGAGCCAGCTTAGCACGCAAGCAGCGCCATCAGTGTTGAGGAACACCGACACACCATTATGGACGACACCTGGCGGACGAAATCCTGCCACAGTCGGGCCTTCAAATCTTGGCTCTACAGAAGCATCAAATAACACACTATACGCTATGTCCGACATGTTGTACGAGAGAACGTACGCCAGTCTGACGCATGACGGCCGCTCTTCTGGCGGACATTCTGGTGGGCATTGCCATATACCGGACCCCAAGGCCTATCAGAACGAAACCATGAAGTCTCTGCACGTGCAAAGCCCCATTGTCGTGCGCTGGTGCTTCGAAGCCCACGGTCTCCATGTCGATGTTCTGACCCACATCTAAAGATAGTGGATCTGGAAACCACGTGTCGAAAACGTGCTTGGTACCAAAATCATTCGGAACATCTGCAAAGTTTGTCCGAGCCTTTGAGACGCACTGGATGGGTCTAGGCTTGTTGTTTTGCTGTGCCTATTGCACTATCACGGCTGCTGGCAGCTCCTGGTGAAGCAATCTGCTAGAGGTATATAGATGTCTACCAGTGTAAGCCTAGGGCACGCATGGTCACGTGGATTATCCACCAACCAATCAGCCCACTACTTCATGTATATAAATGGACACCTCAGTCCGACACAGAACAACACAACTCATATCATATTATTAACCTACCTTTTTAAGCTTACAACCAGCACAAGACCCCTTTTTTCTTTCGCTAGTCACATCACACTTCCCTTGTTTCACCCTCCCAAACGCGTCCCTGTCATTCTTCAACATGATGGAAGACCGCAGGAGAAGCAGCATCAGCGGCGTGGCAGCCGGCACTGGAGATTCCATCTTCCGCACTCTTTCACGTACCTTCTCGGGGAAATCACATCACGAGAGCGATGTAGAACGATATGAGGAAGACGATGTCGACTCAGACTCGACAAAGACAAAGGTTGCAGATTGGCGGTTGGCAGCACAAGTGAAGGAGTTCCAACTCAACGACCCGTCAGAGAGCCGTAAGCTCGGCGTCACATGGAAGAATTTGACGGTGAAGGTTGTTCCATCGGATGCTCGCTTGCAAGAAACTTTTCTCAGCCAGTGGAATATCCCACAACAGATCAAGGAGTCGCGACAAAAGCCCCAACTATCGACGATCCTGGACAACAGCTTTGGACATGTGCGTCCAGAAGGCGAGATTGCTTTGGTGCTCGGAAAGCCCGGCTCTGGTTGCACAACTCTGTTAAAGCTCCTGGCAAACAAGAGCGAAGGGTGCGTTGCGTAAATTCTAATCCTTATTACCACGGCGACGATCTGACAGATGCAGTTACTCAAAGGTTGACGGCGAAGTCTATTACGGCTCGCTCGATGCCAAGCAGGCAGCACCTTACCGGGGCAGTATCGTCATCAACAACGAAGAGGAGCAATTTTTCCCAACACTTACGGTCGGGAAAACAATGGACTTCGCAACCCGCTTTAACGTTCCGAATGCATTGCCCAAAGACGTAAAGGACCGCGAAGACTTCCGTCAAAAGTTCAAGAATTTTCTCCTTTGAGTCTATGGGTATAGCTCATACTGAGAATACCAAGGTCGGAGACGCTTTCGTCCGTGGCGTCTCCGGAGGCGAACGAAAGCGAGTCTCAATCATCGAGGCACTTGCAACACGAGCCAGTGTTATGTGTTGGGACAATTCAACGCGAGGTCTCGATGCCTCGACAGCACTAGAATATGCACGAGCATTGCGGTGTATGACAGATGAGATGGGCATCGCCACCATCGTCACGCTCTACCAAGCCGGCAACGGCATCTACGATCTATTCGACAAAGTCCTTGTGCTCGATGAAGGGAAGCAGATCTACTATGGCTCACGAGAGGAAGCCCGTCCCTTTATGGAGTCGCTGGGTTTCGTGTGCCGCGCCGGAGCTAACGTTGCTGACTTCCTTACTGGAGTCACAGTGCCTAGCGAACGACAAACTCAACCTGACTTTGAGACACATATTCCCCGCAACAACATCGAATTACATCAGATCTATCAACAATCAGATATCAAAGTTGCGATGGACCGCGAGGTGGACTATCCTTCCACACAGGAGGCCAAGACCAACACGCGTATGTTCGAGGATGCGGTGAAACTGGACAGGTCTCCGCATCTACCGAAATCCTCTCCCATGACGGTATCGTTCCCGCAGCAGGTCAAGGCCTGTGTGATCCGACAGTACCAAATTATCTGGGGCGACAAAGTAACGCTTTTCATCAAGCAGGGGTCAACGCACGTGCAAGCACTGATCGCAGGTTCACTGTTCTACAATGCGCCTGACAACACTGCAGGACTATTTGTGAAAGGCGGTTCCATCTTTCTGGCCCTCTTGTTTAATGCCCTGATGGCCATGTCGGAAGTCACAGACTCCTTTTTCGGGAGATTCATCTTGGCAAAGCACAAGAACTTCGCTTTCTACAATCCAGCTGCATTCTGTATCGCGCAGATCACTGCCGACGTGCCCATTCTTCTAATTCAAGTCACTCCTTTCATCATTGTACTCTACTGGATGACTGGTCTGAAGGCAACAGCAGGAGCATTCTTCACGACCTGATTCATCGTCTACCTCACTACATTCGTCATGACAGCTTTCTTCAGGATGATCGGCGCGGCATTTCCCAACTTTGACGCCGCTTCAAAAGTGTCCGGTTTCTCAGTGACAGCTTTGATCCTCTATATCGGCTATCAGGTATGTCACACTCGATGCAGGTTCTGATATGCATCACATGCTAACCTTGCCGTCATTAGATCGCAAAACCTGCAATGCACCCTTGGTTCGTTTGGATCTACTGGATCAATCCACTTTCTTATGGATTCGAATCTCTCATGAGCAATGAATTCGAGCTTACCGTCATTCCTTGCGTTTACAGCAATCTGGTACCCAATCACCTCCCTCAATATTCGAACAGCTCCCACCAGTCCTGCGCAGGTATCGCTGGCGCATCTGCAGGAGCTACCTCCTTGAATGGAGAGCAATATCTTGCCAGTCTGTCGTACTCACCCTCCAATGTTTGGCGAAACGTCGGTATCCTTTTCGCTTGGTGGATTCTATTCGTCGCCCTCACTATCTTCTTCACACTTCGATGGAACAACGCCGCTGGTTCGACTAGTGCTTTGTTAATCCCTCGTGAGAATCACAAGAAGGCTGCACACATTCTCCCGCCGGCGGATGAAGAAGCACAGATCACTGAGAAGCAACCTCACGCGGGCGCCGCTTCTGGTGATGTAAACGGCAACCAGGTCGATGCAAATCTTGTGCGCAACACTTCCATCTTCACATGGAGGAATCTCTCGTATGTGGTATAGACTCCTTCAGGCGATCGTACCCTACTCGATAAGATTCATGGTTTCGTCAAGCCTGGGAGTCTGGGCGCATTGATGGGTGCTTCTGGCGCTGGTAAAACGACTCTACTTGATGTGCTGGCCCAGAGAAAGACCGATGGTAAGTGCACGCTTGTCGGTAGTCAATTTTGATGCCGCACTAATCTGAATTCTAGGCACTATTCACGGCGAGATACTCGTCGATGGTCGTCCGCTCTCTATATCTTTCCAACGATTCGCCGGCTACTGCGAGCAAGTCGATGTCCACGAACCCTTCGCAACCGTCCGAGAAGCCCTCGAGTTCTCAGCCCTCCTTCGTCAAAGCCTTGATATCCCTCGCGAGGAGAAGTTGGCATGCGTGGACACTATCATCAATCTGCTTGAGCTTCACGACCTAGAGCATACCTTGATTGGCAGAGTTGGTGCAGGTCTCTCGGTCGAACAGCGCACGCGCGTGACTATCGGCGTCGAACTGGTCTCTAAACCGTCAATTCTGATCTTTCTGGACGAACCCACCTCAGGTCTCGATGGACCGGCTGCATTCAACACAGTACGCTTTTTGAGGAAGCTTGCGGATGTTGGTCAAGCAGTCCTTGTCACCATTCATCAGTACATATCTATTCGCACACCGTAGAAAAGACATCACTGACGTGTCACTCTGCAGGCCAAGTGCGCAGCTCTTCGCTCAATTCGACTCGCTTCCCCTACTTATGAAGGGTGGCAAGACGGTCTACTTTGGTGACATCGGCGATAACGCTGACACCATTAGAGAATACTTTGGACGCTATGATGCGCCTTGTCCTCAAGGTGTGAACCCAGCAGAACACATGATCGATGTAGTCACCGGTACACACGCAAGCGGAAAAAACTGGCATCAAGTCTGGCTTGACTCCCCCGAAGCAGCTCGCATGCACACGGAATTCGATCGCGTGATCACCGACGCCGCGAACAAGCCGCCAGGCACCACAGATGACGGCCACGAGTTTGCCACGAGCCTGTGGGACCAAACAAAGATTGTTACACACAGGACGAATATCAGTCTCTACCGTAACACCGATTACGTCAACAATAAGCTCTGGCTGCACATTGACGTTGCCCTCTTTGTAGGCTTCTCCTTCTGGCAAATCGGCGACTCGGTTTCAAAGCAACAGCTTGTCCTCTTCGCGCTCTTCAACTATATCTTTGTGGCTCCTGGCGTCATCGCACAGCTGCAGCCCCTCTTCATTGAGCGGCGTGGTACGTAACGCCCATATATAAAGTGCATTTGATAACTTTACTGACTTAGTATACCAACCTTCAGATATTTACGAGACCCGTGAGAAGAAGTCGAAAATGTACTCCTGGATCGCGTTCGTAACGGCCCTCATCGTCTCCGAGATCCCATACTTGATCATCTGCACCGTCATGTATTACGTCTGCTTCTACTACACCGCAGGTCTACCCGCTGCGTCCAGCAAAGCCGGCGCAACCTTTTTCGTTATGTTGGTCTACCAGTTTAACTACACCGGAATGGGCCAACTCGTCGCCGCTTACGCACCCAATGCCGTCTTCGCATCACTCGTCAACCCATTGCTCCTCGGAACCTTGGTGTCGTTCTGCGGAGTCCTAGTCCCTTATGCACAAATCCAGACATTCTGGCGCTACTGGCTGTACTACCCTAACCCCTTCAACTACCCCATGGGCTCACTCCTCGTACTTACAGACTGGGATAGGGACGTCAAATGCCGCGAGTCTGAGTTTGCAATTTTCGATCCTCCGTCGGGACAGACGTGCGCGCAGTACCTCGATGCGTGGTTGAACGGGCCGGGCAGCCGGAATAATCTGATCAATACGGATGCATCGACGGGATGTAAGGTGTGCCAGTATCGAAGTGGCAAGGACTACTTGTACACATTGAACATGACGGAGAAGTACTTTGGATGGCGGGATGCGGCTATCTGCGTTATCTTTGCGTTGAGCAGTTATGCGCTTGTGTATTTGTTGATGAAGTTGAGGACTAAGGCGAGTAAGAAGGCGGAGTGAGTCACTGTGAGCAAGATTTCTTATGTTGGCGTCGTGGGTGGGCGGATGGTTCAGGATGAGTGGGTAGGCAAGGCGTTGGGCCAAATTGTATCATATAAGAGCCTGTATACCTTCACACCACTATAGACTTTGAATAGAAAACCTTATAATGCTTTGACTCCACCCGCGCTACAATGTCCCGCCCCAGAAACCGTAGACCAAGTTAACCATCTCTACTGGATCTCTATTTCTGTCAGGTCGTTTCCTCTTCCTTCTAGTGAACAGATTTCCACCCCTCCTCTTTCCCTTCATATCCTCAGCAAGGTTGTGGTGCCAGTCCGCAAAGACCTCCCAGACTCGCTCCACGATTTCCCCATCGGCCAATCTTTTGTATCTATGCTCACAAAATCCCAATGTTGCGGCATGGTCCAAGAAACACAATGCTTGCTCCATCCAGTCAACCGGTCTTTGTTGGTATACCTTCACCAATTCCAGCAAACTCAACGACCCAGCCATGGTTGCTACATGACCAAACCCAGGAATCTCCGGTGCATTTCTTTCATGGTATATTGGCGCCTTCTCCGGGTCTTCGAGGTGCCTATTGATTGATGACATCAGATTCTCAAGATGCAATTCCCCAACAAAGCTAACACTAGCTCTCGCGACCAAACCCTTCTTCGGTACCGCAAACTTCTCACTTAGTACATTTAAGCACTTTCCTAGTGGTGCGGGGTCGTAATTCTGGATTTGCGCTTCGATAAGTACACCTGGACTGATGATGGCGTTGGTGATATAGTTGAGTGTTTCGGAGCGGATTTGTCTAGATGTTGCGCAGATAGGAGGCGGGATGAGATTTCCTTGCGCGTTTATTCAGAGTAGGTTTGTGGCGTGGTATTTAGCGAAGTAGGATTCGTAGATGACGTTTCGCAATTCTGGTGCGAGGACTGCGAAGAGTGGGAAGGTTGTTGGTGGTGAGGGTTGGGGTGTGGTTGAGGTTTGGTCTTCGAAAAGGGCGTCGAGCTCGGCGTCAGTGAGATGGGCCATTCTTGTGAGATTGGTGAGATTAGGATTTGAAGAATCTCAGTGAAGGAGAGGCAGTATATATATGCTGTGTGCAGTATTGGCCGGACTAGTGGTTTTTGTGAACCATGGTCCTGATTGAAGGTTTAGTAGACCCTGTCTATCCTCAACCACTCTTTTTCGAAGGGCTACCATGGGTCATAGTCAGAACAGGTCTACGCGGTCTAGTGTAACAATTTGTACTCATCCATATCCTTCGCATCCTCCGCTGCTTTCCTACCAACCTCACGTGCAGCTTCCAGCGCCGCTGGATCCATCCTCTCCTTCCTCTCCTCACCTTTGGCGGCACTTTCTTCCTTCGCCTTCCCCTTCTTGTCATCATCCAACACTTCCCACGATCCAGTGTATCCCTCCTCATCACCGATCTCGCCCCTCTTCTCGCGTCTGGCCAGCTACTTCCTGACTTCTCCAACCGTCTCGTCTCTCGCCTTCTTGAATCCAAGCACTTGCACCTTATTATCGACAAAGAACTCGTTCGGGTAGATCTTTTCGATCCACTCTAGCAGATCCTGCAGTACCTTGACATTCATCTCACGCACCTGGAAGTACGTGATCGGATGCACAGCATACCAGTGTCCAGCCTTGAACTCGCTCTGCAGCTCAAGAGAAGCGGCAGGAATATTGTCAAATTCTTCGTAATATGCTTCTGTCTGGGCGCGTCTGATGCCAGAGAGCAAGCCTGCTGCGAGACGTGTGCGCAAGGGAAGGAATGAGGTTGGCTGAGGTGCAGGCTTAGGCCCCAGGCCGCTTTTATGATATTGAAGGAGTGACTGGTCGACGTCGATATGATTGCGGGCTGGTGGAGAGAATTTCAAAGGCATGCTTTGTCGCGGTAGCAGGTAGTGTATGGCTTGGTTGAAGAGGTCCATGGTAGTGATGATCGAGGCGAATATAGAGTTGATAGCAAACAATAGAGTGCGTATGTGATGGGGATAAGCTGACCTCTTGGTGATAGCATACAGTTTGGGAGAGGCAAGTGAGAGCTGTGATGGCGTATTGTTGGCAGTGACGGGAATGTGAAATGGCAAATTGATACAGACAAACGGTCATAACCGTACGAGAAGGAAACGCTCGCATCATACATTTTAGAAACCTATAAAAGGCAACCATTTCCTAGCTGAAGTCCAAAGAGGCTTGGCCAGCAAGCAAAGCCATGTAGCTTTGCTTACATATCTCGCCGTGTGTGCTCAAGTTCCTGAGAAGAGGCTCCACTTGAACCATGAGCTGTAACTTTGGAGGCTATGCTCGTGCTACAATCATGATTTTGAGCACCATCAAGCAACCTCGCATGACCATGATGAGACAATGAGTCTTCATGTACATAAATGGAGCCTGGCTGACCTGGAGAGTGACGGCCAAGTAGGGGGCGGCCGCTAAGCGAAGGTGACGGCCCAGCCTCAGTTTGTAAATGCAAGGTCCCCACAAGACTATCTGCCCTATCGATCAGTTCCTGAAGTTCTTGGTGGCTCGGCTGGCTAGGAGCAGGTGATTGATGTCGAGTAGCGTCATGAGAAGTAGCAGAAGTACGATTGCGTTGCACATCGGGAGATGTCAATATCTCAGCCTTGATCTTGCAGGTTGCAACATCCATAGGCTTTGCAATTTCAGTAGCGTCTGCTTCTCACTCTGAGAGGGAACATTCTGGTCGCGAGACGGTTCTTGTTGTTCACAACTCTGCTTTCGGGCCCACGCTTCCACATAGCTAATCGATGGGTCGAGACCTTCACAAAGAACAATAACATACTGAAAAGCAGGCCCGTATTTCAGTTCCCAATTGTGTGTCGGATAATCGCGGATCTCCGTTAAGCCTCGTTCGAGTAGCTTACGTTCGTACTTCAACAGCCTCTTTAGGTAAGCTTCGAACATGTCCACGTTGAGAAATGAGCCTCCACAAGTCGAAAAATATTTGTTCTTGTACTGGACGCCGTCCTTATCAAGGTGCACAGTGATCGCAACACCACAGTCGCCCTGGTCTTTGTCACCACCATCGAATTCGCTGTTGTCCTCCCCTTCCTCAAACTCGAACTTGCGCGTTCTCTTGCATGACTTATCTTCCTCAAGCTTCTCCAAATACTCTCGATCCAGCTTGTGCATCTCTTCGTCTGCTGTCATGCTCAATAAGGTCTCTAGTGCTCTTTGTTCAATTCGAATATCACGAGGCAGCCGACCGAATTGATCAAAAATTGGATGCCCACATTGCCTTCTCCAAAGCTCTATCTCAGCTCTCGATACCAATTCCACACGATTGCCAATTTCGTAGACAAAACCAGAAATGTAGCGGCAGGTCTGTGACTGAAGGTCAATGGTTTTGATGTGGCGAGTAAGGTAGTCTTAAGCGCAACTAAGTCATCGAGGGCCAACGGATCGATTGCCTCATTCGACAGAGGGAGCGCAAAGTACAAATCAGAGCCGTCGCCCGAGGGCATGTGGCACGTATGTGTCGTAGGGTGCCCAGCAGCAGCGAGGTGTTGATCGCTTGGCCGAGGAAGATCTGCCAGAACATCGCGCTTGCCAGAAGCCGAAGGTTCGTGAGAAATGAGAGGATCAGACATAATTGTAATAGGATGATGATAGAGTGGGTATGACTAGAATAGGTTCGTCGGATGGATCATTATGAGTGCCGAAGCGCACCTTTATTCTCCTGGACCTCGATTGGTGTCGTTCGACCCTGTGACATGCCCTTGACGTGAATTCCCCCGCAATTGACGACCAAAATATGTGACCTGTCTCCGTGCGACAGCACGGTCTGATCCAAAGTGTCCATCGAAGACGCACGGCAATCGACAGCACATTTTCGTGAAGCTCGGGCGATCGAGAGTGCCGCCCCATTGTGCCATGCTCGCCATCTATGAAGGCAGACAGGGTTTCAGCCAGCGAGATGCACCACTGGATGGCTCGCTGGTATTGTCGCGGAATATGCATTGGATATCTTGAGTGACGAAATCCTGGTGAGGTTCAAAGAAAGAATGCAGATGTTTGGCATGGGCGAACGTTGTCAATCTGGAAAGTGACGAAGCTGGACCCGGAGGTACGCCAATGACTAAGCACCGTTTGGGCAGGTCATTCAATTGAGGCAAGAACGACCTCTCGTATGCGCTCTTGTCCGCAAGGGAACGTAGTCAGTAAGGCTCGTGCTTCTGGAATACACTGCGCGTTTTCACGTCTGCAATAACAAGTACAAAGGCCTTGCAGCGAAGTCTTGAGAGAATCACTTCATCTTTTATATGAGTATTGTATGAGAACAACGTGCTCTGATGGTATAGTCGTGTTGTGCATGCTCCACCTGCACGGACCTTATTGCCCACCAAACCCTGCGTACATCGCAATGCCGTGCACGAGCGGCAGGCCCCAGCAGTTTTCTTCGTACAGCTCTGCACTAACATGCGGACGATCTCAATCACTCCCCAACGCCGCATCTTGCCTCGGTCCTCTAACACCGCTCATCCCGACCTCCAAATCCTCTCTGATCCTACTCAATGCGCTCTCTTCCTCATCATCCTCGATTTCCTTGTCACTATCTATTCCTTCACGATCCTCCTTATCACTGTCAC
>ML978305.1:0-62803 GCA_010015745.1 Setomelanomma holmii
TGGTGACCATTACGCTGTTTTGAACTTTTTAAAAAGGAAACGAGGATGGATACAGTATGATGTTGAGAAAGGCGAAAGACTCAGCCAAGAATATTGTGTTGTTGTAGGAAAGACAAAAGAGCGTGGTAGTGAGTTATACTACGTACTAGTTGTCGTGCCGACTAGCGTAGAAAGCGAGTACACGAGGGTTGGAATCGGAATGATTCGATGCAGTCACGTTGAGAGATGGGAGAAAGGCGTCCGAGTAGTGTGAAAGATACTGCGCTGGAAACCCAGAGTAATTGATGCTATACAGACTCAACTTCGACTTATGAACACAGGCTATTTGTTTGTCTTCCATACTGTTCATACCTATATGAACTTGAGTTGCGATAGAGATGTATCGTGGCAATCAATTGAGCAGTGAAATGCGTCGGGTAGGCGGCCAGCGCTTGTGAGCGGGGAGGAATTGTGCTGCGGCAACTTCTTGCATGTTTGCTAGCGGGTTAACACTATTCCTAATCTGTAAGGTGGGGCATCATGATCCCTGCTTGCGTTGTGGCGCATACTCTGTTGCAATTGTGTTCCAAGGGGAAGCCGGTTTCGCTAAGGACTGTACGAGTACTGTGTGTCCGTTCTGCTCCGTGGTGTCGATTCAGGGCAAAGCCGACCATATCATGTTTCCTTCACGGTCGATGCAGACTTGAGGGCAATTGTTCGACTGCTTTTTGGGAAAATCCATCATGAGTCGGGACAGGACCTGGAGATGTTTCCTTCGCAGCTGCCCCAAAGCAATCGAAGAAGTCGCGCGTGATGCTTCGTTGTCGTTTTCGTCGCATTGAGAGATTCGGATAATAGTTCGCGCATACAAACGATATGTGATTCTGACAAAGGCCATCGCATCAATCTGGGCTGATCTCAAGAACAGTGGATCAGAGCGCGTTTGGAAATTAAGCTCAATCGCAGACGGAGTCTGTATGATATCAGAGCTGAAGAGATAGCCCTTTGCGAGAAAGTCTTCGCCACGTCCTTCAAGCCAGGAGCTCAATGCTTCTAAGCCTGATGAGCTCGTATACATTTGCTGACGGCGCAGACGAACGATGATGGCTTTCGAAAGGACCAAACTCTCGATGGCTGAATATCTAATGCGTCTGGAAATGACGACGAGCGCAGAAAGCAAATCCACTCACTGGTCAGCGATTGTCGAGATCGAACACAACAGTATCAAGGCTCTGGAGGACTTGAGTCATGATCGCTTGACGAAGGTACGAGGGGAGACCGTCAAGAGAGGTTTCGGGTCGCGCCGTCCTCCATTCAATAATCTTCCCTTGGTCCGTGATGCTGAACTTACGCTCAAGCACATACGTCGGATGGCTTTGACCATTGGTAGTCACTGGATGGATAACTTCGCCTTTTAAGTGTGAAAGTCAAGGTGAATCGTGTCCATCAGATGGTTTGAACGTGCGTATTGACGAAGTTGCAGGCAATCATCTTGGACAAAGGTTTCCAGCATTTGATTCAGTGTGAAGGCCTCTAATACGAAAGCCTATGAGTTCCACCGGCGCGGGAGGCCGGCGTGTAGGCGCAGGTCGAGTCGTCTGGCTGTGCTTGAGAAAGTGATGCGTGACTGTAGGCGAGGCGCTGACCACAAGAGCTTCGTGAGAGGCCCCAAAAGAACATCGCTCTGTGAGTACATGCATCCGGTAGGACATATTGAGCTGACATCGATCATGACTGGGTTAAGTAGATTGGCGAGGCACCCGATTCCGTTGACATGATCACATGATTTACGGTGTTGGGAACCGCCCCAGCGATAGCCGCTCTTCATTGCTGGAGATGAATTACCTATATCCCTCAGCTAGACACCGACGCCCAGGGTATTACGTGCCTATGCCAAAAGCCTTTCATGTCCATGCTACCCATGGTTATGAATACCGTCAACACACTGATGACTCATCTCAATGCCCATGCTCTTGATCATATCTTCCATGCCCGATCGAACTCCGAAACGCCATACTATTTTATCAACAGCCCCTTTCCATGCGGAGTTGCGATGCTTTTCGTCTATATCTAATGGTAGTCCTATCATGTGTGTACTTTGTGTGCGGCATCTGCTGCTTCTGCATGTTTACTCGGCACGACTAGACTCAATGGGCTGCTAAGGTCCAGCGTACTGGGATATCGTGATGCCAGCTCTTCGATCTTGGGTATCAATTCGCCAATACGGAAAGGTTTCGAGACGACGTCGTCCATGCCAGCAGCTAGTAATGTGGCTATCTGCTCACTCCTCGCGTTCGCAGTGACGGCGATGAGCGGCACGTGGCAACGGAAATCGCCAGCTTTCTCTAGCTCTCTTATTTTACTTGTGCATTGCAATCCGTCCATGGTGGGCATCTCTTTGTCCATCAGGACGACGCCAAGGTCGATGGCGTCGAGTGGCGCGTTCTTCCAATATGTCGACTTCATGAGTATCTCCAGAGCTTCTCCGCCGTGATTCGCGACGTGTGTCGTGATGCCGTGATTGTGAAGCTGTCGTTGTAGGACCTTTTGGTTCACTTGCTCATGTTAGTGTTACGAATCCATTCGCGGAAATTGCGACATTACCCAAGTTATCTTCCACAATCAGCACCTTCAAGTCAGACCTTTGCGGTTTGGCTTTTGCGACAACTTTGCTCTTCTCTGGTAGCGTGGCGAAGTCCTTGATCTTCGGAGGCACGATAAGCCTCTCCTTGTCCCTTGCGTTAGACAGCTTCCTGGTGATGGTCACACCTGTTGCGCCTTCAACTGCTTCACTGGGCTCGTGACTTCTCCGACATTTGACGTAAAAAGCAAACGTGCTTCCCTTCCCCGACTCAGACGAGACACCGATCTCGCCTCCTTGCATTTCAGTTAACTCGCGCGAGATGAATAAGCCAAGTCCTGAGCCGCCATATTGCACGTGTGTTCTCGGACTTGCTTGCTGAAACCGTTGGAATAAGACCTTGAGTTCCTCGGGACTGAGTCCGCGACCTGTGTCACGAACTGCGAACTCCAAGTAAATCTCCTCGCCGTCACCCCAATCGGGGCCAAAGGTCTGATCCATGCGCTTCGCGCGCATTTGAAAGTAGCTGACGCAAGGGTTTACGCCAGCTGATGGTCGTTTGCGTGACGCTGAAAGGATGACTTTGATTGTGCGTGTTTCTTCTGTCGTGGTGAATTTGATTGCATTCGTAGTCAAGTTTATCAAGACCTAGCGAAAGTCAGTAAGCCTAATGTGAGCGATATCGGCTGCGTACCTGAAGCACTCGCGAAGGATCAATCTTGACCCAATCGACATTGAGTTCTTTGAAGGAGTCGGTAAGAACGAATTCCATTGAAATTCCAGCTGTCTGAACTTCGCCTTCGAACATCTTCAAGGCGCGTTGTACGACCTGCAAAGGTTGTGCGTCGACCGGTGTAACCTGACAGAACATTAGCAAAGACTCAAAGAGAAGAAGAGTTGAATATACCATGAGCATCGCACTGTCGAGTTTGGACAGCGTCAATATGTCATCAACAATCCTCTTCTGATGCTGAGCGCAAAGAGCGATCGTTTGTGCTGCATCGATAGAGTCTGTCACGAGGCCATCAGAAATTCTCTCCGATCCAGTTGCCCTGAAGTCGCTCAGGGTTGTCGATATCTCATCAGCGCACTGCAGGATAGCGCTTAGAGGGTTGCGCATCTCGTGGCTGGTGATGTCGATAAAGTTCTCTTGTTGCCTCTTGAGCTCAACAGCCTCTTCCATCTTCCGCTTTTGGAAGCCTTCGGCCCACTTTTGCGGACTGATGTTGGTGATACTACCAAACACGCTCTTCAGCTGTCCGCTCTGGTCCTTCTCCGGGAATGCAGAAAACAGCACCCAAGTGTCGCCCTTGTTTCGGTTTCGATCCTCCCAAGGCGCCTTGAACCGAAACTCAACATTGATGGCTGCAGCGTTATCGACAAGTCGCCGCCAGTGCTCTTGAATAAGACTCTGATCTTCCTCTTTCACGTAATCAATCCACCGGTCTGTTCGATCGCGCTCTTTCGGCACTCGAGAAATCTCATACCAAGTGTCGTTGCAGTACGTTATACGTCCGGCATGGTCAGCGATGAAAAGTCCCGCTGGTGAGTACTCCGCCATGCGTGTAAATCGAGTCTCGCTTTCCCTGGCTTCTTGTGTCCGAGCAGCGAGTTGTGCGGATAGATTGAAACGGTCTTCCGCGGCGAGCTTCGCAGCTTTCTGACCTCTTCGAATCTCTTCCTCAAACAAAACTACCGAGGCTAGTGAGGTTGCCAGCTGTCGGCTCAGCAGTTGTACGAACAGATTGTAGTCATCGTCGTAGGGTCTGCGCGGATTGATGCCCATAACAAGGAACCCCAATATCGTCTCGCCTGTGGTAGGATGTATGGGGCATATGACGACATCTCGACAAGCATCTCCAAAGCCACGCCAATCGAAACCTTCCATCATCGCTTGAGGAAGATCACCAGATCCTATACTGACCACAACAGGCTTGTCGGTCTTCATGACTTCTCGGAATACAGGCCCAAATCCGTCATGGCCTTCCTTGAGATCAATCTGATCGGGCGCAGCTTGATGACCAGACGGAACTCCCAAAGAGCCTTCCAGATAGCACGTCTTGTTTCCGAGCAGACTGCTAGAATGCAAAGAGGACGAGTCACTATCGTTCTCGTCGGACACGGAATATAGTAAGACGAAAGGCGTATCGAATTCGTTCTCGGTCAGCGCTATGAGCACCTGATCCCAGAAACCTTTGATGTCTCGCGCGATCGCCGTGCGCTCGCCAACCTCTCGGAGAGTCAACATCCGCCTTTCGGCGATTTTCCTCCTCGTTTTCTCGAAAGCCGGATTGTACAGACCCATCACGGTTCCGTCCTCACCGACCATGGGGATGATGGACCACGAGAAGTATGTTTCTTCGAGAAACCCGCTTCGCTTCATGAATAAGCAATCGTCGTCCTTCATCGTAGCTTGTCCGGTCAAGCGGGCATTCGCGAACACATCTTTGACTTCGTCCCAGATCTCAGCCCATGCAACTTTATAGCTTTGGCCCATGAGAGCCGGATGCTTTTGACCAGCGAGACCTGTATAATGCGTTAGCAAGCCTCCTCGTGGCGAAAACACTGTAGTTACAGACCAATATAAGCTTCATTATAAATGGCTACCAATTCATCACCCCAATACATTGCGGCTGGGTGAGGACTTGCCCTGTATCGTGTCAGAAATGGGCGCATAGCGCCTGACACCAGTACTTACATGATTAGATTACACATGGCGCGGAGGTCGTTTGACCAGTACTCGATCGGGCCCAAAGGCGTATTTGCCCAGTCTACCGATCGGGCAAATTGTATGTGCCTTGGCAGTGACGAAGACATGGCCAATCTTGTCCAGTCGAAAAAGCCCATATCGTGCTGTTCTTGCGGGAGATCCGGTTCTCTATGGAAAGAGTCAACGTCGCCTGCACTATGAGCTCGGAGAACGCACTCATTGTTAAAGGAAGACGACTCTTCGACAGAAGGAACGGTTACAGTGGAAGGCTTTTGGAATATGCCGCTGCCGTCTCGAGGAGATATTCTTGCAGATACTGGAGGAGCGTTCTCTTCGGTGCTTGGTATCGGGCTGCCGAAGTAGTCTTGAGGCTCGCTTCGTCTCGCTGAGGAGGATGACGTCCCGGCACTGTTCACTGGAATGATGCCGACCGAGGACGTGGATGGGATGGCAAAATCAATCGGACCGCTCGCGGGGGTAATGCTGGCTGCAGCATGAATTGGCACGGCTCCCGAAACTACCCGCAGTCGTCTTCGCAATGTATAACACGACCATATCACGCCCCCGTGCTCGACTGGAGATGGATTGATATCCAGATGCTCGCCTTGGATGATCGTGCTCAGCAACCAGGTGCGAAACTGGTAGGTAGCGTGTGCTAGCGCGTCGTCTGGTGCGTTCTCTGGCGCTTTGCCCACAACCAACTCCCATGTTGCAGAATTTGAGCGCAAGGCACTGTTCGCAAACAGTATCTGCAAGCTGGACGACTCAGGTGCATAATTTGCGACATCGCCAACATCGACAATGAAGGTTGGCCGTGTGTCCTGCTCCAGCAACTCAACAATGCCCACTGATCCCAGCAGTCGCAGAGGGTCGCCACGCTCCCGCGCATCGGGAGATATTGTTCGCGGCAGACTCGACCGCTCGCTGCTCCTTCCGCTGGCGACGCTGGTGGGGCCTGGAGGGCTCAGACCACTGAAGGTGCCACGGGCGAGTGTGACCGTCTTGATGCCGCCCTCCTCGCCCCGCGTTTTGCTGAGCATCCTCGCAGCCGCCTCTGAGCTCGAGAAACGCGGCGGGAGGTGTGGCCGCGCACTTCGTGACGAGAAGAAAAGTGGCGAGGGTGGCTGTCCGTTGCTTTGGCAGTGTGGGTTCCTGGTGAAGGCAAGGTGGTCGATGGAGAGACGCGCGCGATGCTGCAGACGGCGCCGCTTGTGCAGTGGTTCACTGGCAGGCTCTTGGGGCCTCGAGGGCGTAGCGTCGCTCGTGGGTGGCGGTGGCCGCTTCCTCCCAGCGACTGTAGGCGGCGTGCGCACCCCAATGCTGTGCAGAGAGGCAGAGAGAGGCCGCGGGATTGAGTCGCCAAGCTCAGGTCGCGCGTCTGGCTGCCATGTGGGTTGTGGTGTCTTCAGTAAACTCGGACGCTGCTCGAACGGCGTGACAGGCGTCGCTGGCGGAGGGTTGAGAGCGTCGCGATCGTCGGTCGAGCTCTCTCTGCGAATGGCAGGTGGGTTATTCGCCGTGTCTCTGCCTGTGAAGATGGACAACGGCTGGGGCATGTGGGTGCCGGGACGCTCGTCGGCAGGTACGAGAAGTGCCGGCCAGACTCGCTGCTCGCCGTGTTGAGCCCCTGTGCAAATACTTGAGGCTATCGTCACCAACGTCACGCACGACCGAATTGAGGCCGGGAAGCTGCTCGATCGCGCGACTGCAGGACATCGGCGCTAGGTGCATACAGTGGTTGGGGCCACGGCCAGACGCGCGGGCCAAAACGCTACGTCGATGGCGATCTAGGGTGCTGGACTTAATTCGCGGGTCTGCAGATTTTTGGCGTACATGGGAATTGCGTATTGTCACGTGTGCTATTATCTTGACGTGCTCTCACGCATGCGCCGGCAGAGGCTGTCTACGTCCCTGCCCTTGGGAGCTACTGTGTATGTACAATAATGTGGAAGGGGTCAAAGCATCCACTCCGTCCATTTACATCAAAATCTCGCTTCCCCCGGACTCGATCTCAGCCCATGTCGATCTGGGGACGGCACGTTCAAGGCCGCCACTTTTCCATCACTTGCATGAGCATAATGGCATGTTCCACCTCCTCAGGCGCTGTACAGTAATTGCTGCCAGTCTCCAAGTTGCATGGCGGTTCTGTAGTGATTCCTGTCATGCCATGGTTCGAAGGACGTCATACGCAGATTATTGGAGGCGGCCAAGCGAGGGTCTAGACCTCGAGCGCTTCATCGCGGATGCAAGTCAATCGCCCGCAAGCGCTCAACATCCGCGAGGTGTCTGATCCTCGCCAATCTGTTAAAGATCGAGTCTTCTTCCTCTCTACACTGACAGACATGTCTGACATGTTGGAAGCCTGGATTGTGCTATGCCTCCCTTGCGCCTTCCATCCCACGTCTTTTGAGCAGGTGGGGTTACCCGCTCCGGCTGCTGTACCTGGCATTCTTGCCGAGTGGCCTCACCAACGCACCCTCACAATCCACACAAGGTTGCCGCCACGATCACAACGCGAGACAGCGCAACTACACTCGCACACTTACACCAGCTAGAATCACTTTGTCAAAAAAATCTGTCTGATTGAGGGTCTAGAGACAACACCTCGAGCACTGCGCTACTGGGTGCCACGTATCACCTCGATCTCTATGATGGACAGCTTCTTCTTTTCTTTGTCTTCTCACCCATTCACTCTTGAGCTTCTTGTCTACTTTCAAAGTCATCTCTCATGCCTCCCTCAGCCACCTCATTCATGCATGCTGCAGTACATCAGCAAGGCTCCACCTGCAAGTGTTACAAGGAGTGCGGCGGGTGCAGCGAATGTGGCTGAGCAAAAAATGGCGCATGCCGCTAACGAGCTACTATCACTACCATCCGGCAATACCTTACAAGATTATCATGTTACAAATGTACGTATGGGGTTCGTACTCTTGCAGGATACTCCACTCCGCAGAGCCGTTCTATCCGCTCGACAAGCTTATCTTTCAATGCTTAAATCTGACACTGTGCCAGCAATGAATATAACAATACAGACACGGCAGCCGACACTGATCCTGCTTAAATCATCGACATTGCTGTCCTACAGCCAAGCGTCACTAATCTCAAGCTCAGGTTGTTTGAAGCTGATGCTAGCCGCCAGAAGCATCAAACCCTCGCATGACCCCACTTATCTCGAGCTGTTCGCCATTGAACAGCCTCCACTGCCCCGCGACGTGACGATACAAACAATGTTGCCAAGGACGTACAGCCTGAGCGATTTGCTGAAGCACGCGGATTGCACTTTCCCGAAGGCGTTCAGGCGTCATGAAGCCCCGCTGCCAGCAGTGCCCACACCATTTGCTTAAAAGCCCAGTGTTTGCCCCGCTCACGGTTGGTGTTCACCCAGTCTCGCAGTCTCGCAGTCTCGCATTCTCTCAATCTCTCAGAGCTCACTACGATCTTTCCTGCATCAAGCACTTGCTTTCGGTTTGTGCTCTGGCAATGGACTTCCTCAAGAAGAAGACGAAGGAGTTGCTCGATGACGACGAGAAGAAGCCAGAAAAGAAGCCCGAGGGTACGACTACCAGCAAAGTATAGATTCCATCTGATGAAACTTCAGAGGCCCACAAAGACTCGTCCAAGGACTCATCCCAGGGCGCTCCTGGTGAGCGTGGCGCATCTGACTCTTTCTATAATCAAGGTCCTCCGCTGGTGGACCGCTGCTGCAACAACATCAGCAGTATCCACCGCAGAGTCAAGGCTACCCTCAACAGGGTCAGGGCTACCCTCCCCAAGGCCAGGGCTATCCTCCTCAGGGTCAGGGCTATGCGCCTCAAGGCTACCCACAACAGCAGCCTTGCGGTCAGGGACCACCCCCAGTGGGGCCGCCTGCACCCATGGGCGCACCTCCTCCGATGCCTCCTGGCTAGACTCAGCAATGGGACTAGAACAGCCAGCGGTGGTACTATGTCGAGCAAGCTACTGGCCGCACGCAATGGGATCCTCCCTCGAACTTGCCGCCCGGTCCATACGCGCCACCACCCTCCGGTGCGCCTTACCAGGCGCCTGGTGGGCACGATGAGCGAGCACTATTTGGCAACACGCAAGGACACCAAGGGCATGACTACACTGCCTCTGGTGCTGCGACAAACGAAAAGGAGAAGAAGAAGAAGAACAAAGATCACTCCACTGCTATGCTTGCCGCCGCAGGTATTGGAGGTATCGCAGCCGGTGCATGGATAGGTCACGAACTCAGTAAGCTAGTCCTTTCGATATCGTCATACCATTTGCTGATATGCAGTAGCCGAGGACGACAACAAGTCCTCGTCCGCTGATTGTGCCGCTGCACCTGCCGCAGCTCCCATGTACGGTGCTCCGCCTGCCAACCCCTACGGCCAGTCCGCATACCCTCCTCCCGTTCCGACTCATGACGCAGATGGCTCCTTCATCTCAAGTAGTGATCGCGAGTCGCTCGAGGAGAAACGTCAGGAAGCCATCGAGGCGCAGCAGGAGTACGAAGAAGAGCTCCAGGAAGCGTACGACTCCGACTGAGACTAGTTCCCGTTTCGTCATGTCGTTGCAGCCGTATTTCGAGTCTTACGCTTCGCTCGCGGAAGAGATCATTCACATCCGTTCTCCTATCTGTCATGACCGTTCAAATGTCACCGTCGGATACAACGGCAGTCGTGACTATTGACACGACACGCGTGTGCCCTGTTCACACGCCGGCAAGCACGAGGAAATCTTTCACTGGGCTTCAAAATGCCTGCTGAACGGATACGTAAGCGCCACAAGTGTGGCATCTCGGGGGCTTGCGGCTGTGGCATCAGTGTGGTTTGGCAGGTGCTTCCCGGCGCTTCACGAGCCGCTGTTGTACTGTATGCATGCATATCTGCTGCACTACGCGTGGATGAGGTCTTGGTATTGCTTGGCGCAGTAATGCAAGGATGCTGGATGGCAGGGGTTTCAAGGCTATGGAGAGAACGGATTTCAAAGACGTTTTCTTCTCTTTGACTCAATTTGTCCCTTGGCCAGTGTCTTGAAGACAATAAGTCACATAGACAACCCCTATCGCTAATGTTCGATGGAAATTCGAATGCGAAGTATATAACGGAGTGAGGTGAGGTTCACAACGTGCATGCAAGCGTGCCGGTTTGCCGAACACTAGCGTCAGTTGTGGGCGCTTATGCTCGTACAGGGTGGGATTAAGCGGGGCATTTCAGGAGTGGCTCACGAATGTGGCCGTCACAAATCCTTCGATGCAGCGCATGCGAAAATAATTGAATGCAAGCAAGCTCATTCGGCATTTCGATGGAATTCCATTGTCGAGTTTAGAAGGCTCTTGTGATTTGTAAAAGAGAAGGGACTCTATCCTCATGGAAGGCGGATTTGTAGGAGCGATGAGGCGGTGCAAATATGGTACTGAAGCGGGTCTATCCGGCACCGTCAGAGTTCATGCCGGGCTGACGGGCTGGGATCAGGGGGTGAAGCGGGCGGTTTCCGTTAGGGGACCGAGAAGTGACAGGCAAAGAGTTCTCAAGCGCTGCTTTGAGGAGATGTCATCGAGGGGCTGCGCCACACTACCTTTCGGATTGAGCTCGGTCAAGCCAGGCAGCCCAGGTGATCCTGCAGTATGCATTACTTTGAATTCATTGTTGACTCTGAAGATCATCTACTCTCGGTACAAATCCCCTCTCTTTCCTCCTTCTCTGCACCCATTCCCCGAATGGTCTCCAGATCGCTTCTTTCTCGGCTGGTTTCAAACTCGCGGCAAGACCACTTGTGCTCGTCGCTACAAACACTCTACTTCCTTTCCATTCATCCTTCCCATTCCCAGCAACACCCTCACCACCACCCAGCCCATCCGATGCATCCTTCCCGCCCAAACCCATATTCTCCCCCTCCTCCTGCCACCCATACCTAAACTCCCCCTTCCCCAATCCCCTCCCATGCTTCCACCTGAAAATCGCCTCCCAAATCCCCTTTCCCACAATACACACCGCCTCCGGCCTCCACATCGCAATTTTCGCGTCCAACTCCCCCGCACCAGCCAGCATTTCCGCCCTCGACAGCTCAGCAGCGTCTTTTGACGGCCTTGACACGATATTCGTATTACCGATGCAATACAACGCGGGTAGTGAGCGGTCTTCTTCCGGCTTCAGTCGTCGATCTGTCAGGCCTGAGGAGTGCAGGAGTTTCCAAAAGTGGTTTGAGGGGTGTGCATAGGCGTGCCCCTGTGTCGCCGTCTGGACGCCTGGGTTTGTGCCAACGAAGATGCAGATTAGGTTTGGTTCTAGGATATCGATGAGGGGGGAGAGGTGGGCGTATTTGGACGGGTCGGCGTATTTACTTGGTGTGCGCTTTTTCTTGGGGTGCGGAGAGCCGGTGGTGGTGTCGAGGTCATGTGAGGTATTGCTTAAAGCGCGTTTTGCGGCGCGTTGAGGTCGTGATGTCGGTGCGGCACGGGTAGGCGATGTTTGTGATGTCTCTGTAAATTTGAATTTTGACAGTTGGCCTTTGAATGATGGTGCTAGTAGTGATGCTTCTGCCTCATCTGATAGCTCTTGCTCGCTCGACGCAACGCCCCCATTTTCTTCTGCAATCTTCGCCTTTATTGAGCGTGTTGGAGGCATAACCATCATGATAAAAGCTCTGGGGGTGCGCTCAACGAATCAAATGACTTTGGTGTGTACTTCAGGTTATTGCTCAAGAAGATTTGTGTCCAACGTGAAGTGCGTCTTAGGTGATTTCGTGTTGTTCGTGCGCCACGTTCCGAACGCCTCGACGTCATTCGATCCACATCCTCAAGCAACTCGACGCAGGGACCAACTTTATTTCTCCTATCCGCCACCGACTCGAACACAAAGTTGTCATATATCTCCCGGGAACGAGCGATCTACTTGAGAGAACATGTTCATCACAGGGTCCAAATGTCCGACGCGACGGTCGACTAGGAATGACAATCAAGCGACAAAAAATACGATCAAAGACCCAGCAATTCACGTCGAGTCGCATACTGGTCTTCCCAAAGCCTTGACATCGCAGCAGCCGTCATCTTTAACCCTTGTGCCATCTTCGAAAGAAAGCACAGGTTGGTGCTGGCGACGCTTCCATCTCACGCGGTTGTGAAGAGCCTAACGGCTCAGAGAGGACTTCGAACAGTATCGCAGATGAGATGCATGATATCCTCCACAACCCGAGGCTTGCTGGCCATCGGGCTATGATTTGGCACCGAGCATAATTGCTGCGATATAGGCTAGGCGCGCATTGCAGTGGGGTATTAGCCGTAGAGCTGATCGGCTGTGAGAACCGGGACATCTGAGATAAGCGAATGCTGCATGCGAGATGACGATTCGCATAGCATTCCTTGTCCGCTTTTACATTCGCCTTACTCACACTCCTCCGGTGCAATGCTAAGATGACGAAGGGTACCGAAGGACAGAAGAGTAGTATATAGGTTTGCGGCTAAATTGGTAAAAGTGACGATATGCGTATAACACAGCCCTAGAAATCTGAAGCCGAAACAATCTTGTGCGACACACATAGCACTGGTATGTCTATATCAGAAAGCTGAGTCCATTGCTGAAACAATTTACAGCAACATCGCACACCACCAACCCAGTCGGTCGCACGATGAAGCTTCTTCCTATTCTCTTCACTTTCGGCCTAACGGCGATACCTGCTGACTCCAAATCTCTTGAATCCGCCGTCTCAGGCTCAACATATTGGTATGGCAATATCCTCCACAATGGCATTGCTCCTACCAATCCCTCCTCGAACTACACGATCTTCCGCAATGTGCTCGACTTCGGCGCCGTTGGCGACGGTAAGACCGACTCCACCACCGCCATCCAAAATGCCATCAACAGCGGCTCTCGTAATTCCGGCACCCTGGGCAGCACAGGTCAACCTGCCGTTGTCTTCTTCCCGCCAGGAACATACCTTGTCAGCTCGCCGCTGCAGAATTACATCGGTACTGTGCTCATGGGCGATCCCATCGTGCGGCCATCGATCAAGGCTAGTGCAGCATTTCAGGGGAGTACAGTGGTCAAAGGTGTCGATCCGAAGTACCCAGGGTTAGTTGCATTTTACCACGAGATCAAAAACTTGGTGATCGACAGCACTGCCGCGGCTGCGAGCAATAAGCTACTTTTGCTCGATTGGAGTGTCAGTCAAGCATGTCAGTTGTCGAATTCGGCACTCTTGATGCCGATTGGTTCGGCACATGCAGGTGTTGCGTCCACCGGGCAGAATTCTCCGTTGCTGATCAACGATGTGGAGATCACGGGAGGAGCGACTGGGTGGACGGGAGCCAGCACTCAATTTCATTTTAAGAATGTCTACTTTCGAAATGTGATAACGGGGATTAGGCCGACGAACACGGTACAGATATCGGTGCAAGGTTGTAGATTTGAGGGTGTCGGGACGGGAGTGGATATGAGCGGTGGAACCCTGGGAATGTTGAACTTGTTCGATGCGACGGCGGTGAGAACTCAGGCGCTTGTAGCCACGGATGCGACACAGTCGACGGCACAGGGGTCGATTGTGTTGGAGAATGTGGTGGTTGATGGAAGCGTTGTTGCGGTAAGGCTTCTCACTATTTCCTTTCCGAATTAAAACGACTGATAAGATCCTGTAGACCGTAAAGGCTGGGTCTACTACGCTCCTGGCTGGATCGATTACTCCGGGCAACACCTGGATTAGAGGCAATATATTCAATGGTACTGCTTCATCCGCAACGCCACAAAAGACGACCAGTCAGAAAATTGCAGGTAGTCGCCCTGCTGCATTGGTCGATTCCACTGGTTCCTTCCACACTACTCGTCCACCGACTTACGCGAACTTCACCGTCGAGCAAGTCTTGAACGTTAAAGATGTAGCTGGCCACCGAGTCTATGGTGATGGCAAAACCGACGACACCATCTCATTGCAAGCCATTCTCGACGCCGCAGCTCAAGACGGGAAGATTGCTTACTTCCCTCATGGCACCTACCTTCTCACGAACACTCTCGTGATACCTCCAAACAGCCGCCTATGGGGTGAATCCTTCACCGAGCTCAGCGGAAGTGGCGCCGCCTTCAAGGATGCTGCAAACCCTAAGCCTGTTATACAAGTCGGCGGTCCTAGCTCCATCGGTATCGCTCAGTTCACCGACTTCGTCTTTACTGTCGCAGAACCACTTCCTGGCGCCATCCTTGTTGAGGTCAATATGGCCGGTTTACAGCCTGGCGACGTGGGCTTCTTCAACACGCACTTTCGCATCGGCGGCGCACGGGGTACGCAGACAAACGAATGCACGAGCATCGAAGCGTGCAAGGCGGTACATATAGCCGCTCATCTGACGAAAACGAGTAGCTCGTATTGGGAGAACAGCTGGGCGTGGACTGCGGACCACGATCTGGACGGTGGTGGATTTGGCAGTTATCCGGGTCCCGCAGGCGGGTTCCTAATCGAGGCGACGAAGGGCACATGGATGCTGGGATGGGGAGTCGGTATGCGTAAATGTCCGCTTAACCCTCAGAATCCTGCTGCTAACACTTGATGATCCCAGAGCATTTTGTTCTATACCAAGTAACCATCAACTCCGCTTCCAACGTCTTCGTTGGCCTGCAACAAGGCGAAGCAGCATACTACCAAGGCACGGGTAACACGCTCCTCGCCCCTGCACCCTGGGGAGCCAACCTCCTCCCCTCCGATCCGGACTTCTCCTGGTGCGCCGCTAATGCCGTGTCATGCCGCATGTCAATCTACCAGCGCGTGGTGAACAGCACTGACATCAACCTTTACTCGGGCGGATACTGGAATTTTGTTGCTGGGCCGAACCGCACGTTCTGCAGCACTGATTGCCAGGATAGTGCGGTGTTTTATGAGAATAACAAGAGGCTGGTTTCGTATGGCATTTCGACCATTAATAACGCGAATCTGGTGGTCGAGTCAGGACCAGGTGGAAGTGAGTATAAGCCAGCTGTGACGCACAAGGGAAACGAGGCGTCGAAGAAGGACGTGTTCGATTCGGCGGTCGTGGCGGCTTATCTGAGACAAAGTACTTAAAGTTGCACCTCGAGAGACATCCTGATCTCTGACTTCTAAGAGCACCCATTCTTTGCAGAATGCCTCCCATTTTCAGCACTCGAGACCTTTCGCTTCTTCAGATGACAGCTCTAGTAGCATTTGCTATAAAAACAATCACCTGGGCATGATAGATTCGCTATCACCGGATAGGAGAACGCTGGCGTGATCATCTTGTCGTCCTAGTATCCTTGTGAAGAATTGACGGCTTGTGCTAACACCAGGTTTGTCTGCCTGCGGATTCTGACCAAAGTTGCAGCGGATCGCAAGGATTCATTCCTAATCATTGGTATATGGTTCGCGCCACGCGTAATCCAAAACAATTGAGGGATGCTCCGTGATCTCGACTGGGCAGGCAAGCGGCGACTTTCTAGACCGATATAGTCGGCGTTATTGTATGCTGACATCGTAGTATTGGAATTAGAGTGAGCGGTGGCGGTCCCACAGAACCGCGGCGAGGGGCAAGCGTGCTCCGAACCATCGGTGGCTTTATTGGCATGTTTAGACAATATAACGCCTCATAGCCTCGAATACTTGCGACAAGGATGCCTTTATCACCCAATTGACCTCCTGTTGCCTGCTTGACGTCTGCGCTTCCAAAAACGACCCAGTGCGATTGCCTTTCAAATGGTCGGATAGTTTGTCAGAAGTGACTGTGAAGTGGTCTAATTCTATCAGCGATAGTATTTGACTCGATGGGCTGTTTCCCGCTACGAAGAAGCTCAATAAGCGTTTGCGAGACAATGGTGGTTGTTTAGCTAAGAAATGCACAGCTGCTTCGTCAGGCAACTCTCACTTCCGTTCCCAATTCTGCCATTGCATCAAGCCCAACTCTCCATCCCGTGTCTCAAGCACTACAAAGATACTTCAAGTACTCATGCTTCTCCCACGCACTCGCATAGCTTTTCTCTCCAGGAAAACTTGGATTCTCGTCCATGCCTACGACCAGCCTGCTACGACGATTCGCATTTGCAAGCTGTATAGCTAGATCGTATCCATCAATATTGGGGTCAAAGAGCGCCTCGGCTGGCACGACATCAACAACAGCACCGAGACCGTTGACCCAGAGCCGAGGAAATTTCATTCCCTCCCGCCTCGCTGGCAGCTGCCCCTGATACCAGGTCATGAAGAACCTATTGCGAAGGACCTCAAGGCGGAGATCGTGGCGTGCATGTACCGTACAGACGGAGTTCATCAGACTGTAGACGCCGATGTCAAGGTTGAAATCGCTGTGTAACGCCACGGTTGCCCGCAAGAGAGGGCTTGCTTCGGATCGGATGTCTGTGAGACTGGTCGCATCGGCGTGGCTCAGCTCGAAGGCGATCGTGACCCGACACGACAGCAAAATCTGATAGAAGACCACTGACCATCTAGCTTGTGACTTCCTGTTCGCTTAGATGCATCTAATGGTTGATATCAGTATGTAGGCAGCGAGCACTGAAGCGACAGGCAATGTACCGGGTTCTGTGAGGCGATCGTTCCTATCACCATGACGGCGATGCAACGTGGGTGCTTTGTCCTTGCTAGGGACTGCGATGTAGACCGCATCTTCTTGCTCCAGACCAGCTCGTAAATTCGATTACTTTTATCTCAGAAGGCAAGGACAAGAAAGGCGTCTTGGACGATTCGTGATTGTCAGCTGCCACACTCTTCGTCGCGCCGTCGGGATCGAAATCAAACGCCATTGCGTCATTTATTCGAGTGTTCGTGAATTTCGATACTGGCGAAGCTGAAGGAGGGTAGGAAAGCTCTGGGGTGAAAGTTTTGTTTCGAGCTACCGCGCGCAACAGTCTTGGCATTAGAGGTGAAGGTGAGTCCACACAATTGAAAAACGCATGAGCGATGAAGCCAAGGCGCGCCTGCCTTGCGTGGAAAATGTCGGAAGGTTTAATTTCTGCGGAAGACGCTCCACTGTGTGCAATGGATGGCGCAACAAGCCCAATAGACTTATCGTGCCTGACGATCGCTCTGTGGCAGACGCAACGAGCGATTGTACGGGGTCGAGAAAAGATCGGATCTATGTCGTTCAGACGTACCAGCCTCGCAAAGTCTACAGCCCATATCCCCTCAACCACCTCAACTCCCTAGCCTGCTGCTCCAACGCCCTCCTCATCTCCATCCCATACTCCCTCTCTCTTACCTTCTCATTACCATCACCCACCTGCTGCTCCAGCGCATCCTCAAACTCATCCGCATCAAACGGCGCATCTCGACCGAAGCCCACCATACCGAGCTTGCCATCGCCCGTCCAGACGATCAAATTATCCTGGTTCAGCGAATCGGGAGTATGTGACGCAGCGGGTGTCAAAGTAGGTATGATTTTCTGCACGATATCGCCCCAGCCTTGTTCGATGTTCGGTTGGAGTGGAGATGTCATGGTTGGTACTACAGGTGTAGGTTGTGCGCGCTGGAGGTCGTTGATGTTGAATTGGCGGACGGATGTTGAGCCGTCGCGCTCGACCCATTTCAGATTACCGTCGCCGTCGGAGAAGACGATGCGTGTGCCGTGGGGTGCTACGGAGAGTAATTTCGAACTACTAGCTGTCTGTCGATTCTGATAGCATGCTTGTGGGTTGCGTGTTGTGCGACTATCGCTTGAGTTGATGGATCGTGTGGGCTCGCTGGATAGGCCGTAGAGCTCGAGCGAGCCTTTGCCTTTGTATTCGCCGGCTGTGATGAGCGTGTGGCCTGGGGTATCCTTTGCTTCGCGGAGATAGCTCGGTGGGTAGCGTACACGGAGACTGTGGGGTATAAAGGAGTGAGGAATTGATGTGATGCAAGATAAGCGTGCGCCGGAGTGGACGGTGCCGCGAAGACGAGGGAAGAAGCGACGATCGAAGTTCAGCATACTCGTGAAGCGTCCGCCAATCCATATATCGCCATTGCCGTCCCAGTCGCGATTCGAGGGCAGATGTAAGATGGACAGAGCACCGGGCTGCGAAAGCGAAACGTGACCACCAAAGTCTCCGGTGTCGAGACGAGAGAAGGACGTGTCGGTAGCACCGCCGATCAATTCGCATCGCGTCGATGATGGAACTGCAGGAGGTTTCCTGGTGTCATGCAGATGTATAGTCCAATTGGTCCCTACAGTCAGTGGAGTTCGGTGATGTGACTCGGACAGCGCAGTGATCGGGAAGGGATACGGAGTCCTTGAGACCACCTTCAGTGTATTCAAGTCCACCTCATTCAAAACGTTCTGCACAGCAAAGAAACCCTTCTTCAACTTATTGTCGATGCTCACACACTCCACGGCGCCCGTTTCCGTCATAATGGCGTGGCTCTGGCTCAATCTTGTATCATTATCCAGATCCGGCCCTTTGTTCGCCAGCAGGCCGATGTTACTCTTTGCGACGAGCTTTCCTTGCCTGTCGCTACTCGCGCTCGCATCCCATATGCTTATACTGCCATCGTCCAGTGGCGCGACAAGCTTGTCCGCTAGCCCGTCGCCATTAAACAACATGCCTGCACCTGTAGCTTCGCGCCTGGTCTCTTCCTCGCCCGTGTCCTCATTCCCGGCATCTTGGAACCATCCAATCTTTTGCGGCGCATGCCTCTGTATGAAGTCCCGGTACCAGTTGACCTTCTCCTCAGGATAGCTAGGATCCCAATTCGTTCTCAGCGCCTCCCATCGCTTTTCCCTGTTGCGCTCAAGTTGAGACTCGGCACTTGGTGCGCTCGGATCGTGTACGCTCGTGTCGAAGGCATTGGATATGCTGTTCGCTGCATTGATGAGCTCTGCGAGTCGCGGATCGATGTCGGATGCGGCTTCAAGACGGCGACGACGACGTTCGGCGACGGAGTGGGCAAAGCACAGTGTCTTCCATAGGTTGTTATCGCGTGAGAGATTTAGCAATTGTCGCGAGACGTGCTGAAGGTTGACCAGTTCGGCAGGTTCAAGATCTGGGGAAGCTGTAAGTGGGGTGCAGACAGGTGGGATGTAGCTTGGGAGACATACATGAGATGATTTGAAGAATAATTTCATCGGGAAGGTACTTCATCGTAGTTCTAGGTGATGGAATAAAAGAGGAAACGCTACGAAGGCACATATTGGGAAGAAGATGTCTATTGAAGGCAGCATGGCGTTTGCGACGCGGTTATCTCAAGTATGCGTGAAGGGCTCCACAGCTCCGGGATCAAGGGCGCGAGGGCTGACGACATGCCGAAAGTCTAGCATACATGACTCGTGCAACGCCTTTGCCAGGCACTCCACGAAACCACAACATCTTTGGCTAGAAGCTGTGAAATGCAATGTTAATTTGAATCAGAAGATAATCCTCCCACATCACCTTTTGCTTCAGGATTTGCATATTTGATGTGGTAGATTTGTCATTACAAAGAAATTGGTATCTTTGCACGCTCTGCGTTACACGCCCCTCATTATATATACACAGATCTCTTCCTGCTCTCAAGCATATGAAGAAAATTTGCAATGCCTTTCCATGCGTATGTACTCGGTAAACTCCCGGGCTGCTCTTCGTTTACCTGTGCAGCTGCTTTTCCACATCCTCAGGCGGGGTCTTGACCGTTGGCAACTCCGCTGCTGGTTGTGGTGGCCGGTATGCCTGATATTGTTGTGGCTTCTCGTTGATGACCGGCAGCGCAGCAGTTGTCGCATCCAATTCTGCCGCTGCAGGTTGGTGGAAACCTGTCTGGTTCATGCCGGGAGAGTACCCTGGCGGTGGGCTTGCCCAAGTCGATCGCCCGTCTCCGTTACCACCTCCAATGCCGACTGTATCCGGTCCATATGCAGCTCCACGACCGGGCTGGAATCCTGCGCCCGAGTCGAGCTCAGCGCGTCCGGGAATGTTAGAAACCGGTCGTCCAGGACCGACGGGGTTGCTATCGATCTCTGAGGTGCCGGGCTTGGAGTGCCTGTACACGTTCTTCTTGCCAAGTTTTGCAGCCGCACCCCCAGCGAAGGTGGGTGAGCCTGTGCTGTCGCCATCCATCTCAGGCGTCTCCTTGTATGCTGTCTTCTTCTGGTTGCGACGCTTGCGCAACATCCAGATGATTATGCCGAGGAGAGCGAGGGCTAGCGGGATACCGACTGCGCACCCTACGATTAGGCCAATGTTGGTGCTTGAGCCGCCACTTGAAGAGCTTGTGCCATTTGCAGCTCCTGCGGGTGGAGTGCTGACGATGGTCTGTATGATCGTGACCAGACCCTGGGAGCCGGAAGAAACGCTGACAACTTCTGAGGTAACAGGTTGAGCTGATGAGACGGCACGAGACGTTGCCGAGGAGGCGCGTCCAGAGCTACCACCTGATGAGGGAGCAGGTGTTGATGAGACAGCGTTGGCAGTAGCTGAACCAGACCAAAGACCGGTGATGGAGGAGAGGACAGGCGCTGTCGACGCTTGGTTCGAGCCGATAGTTGCGTATGCTCTACCATCCTGTAGATTGAAGAACGGTCGCGCCGAGGGAGACTCTTGACAGCAGTTCACGTTGGTACGGTCCGCGTCGCAGCACCACTGGTTGTTGTGATTGGAACATTGCGTGATCGCTTCGGCTCCGATTGTGTCTGCACCGTTGTTTCCTGCGCATGGTGAGCCAAATGCTCACGTGAGGGCGACTTGATTTCTTACCATAGATACACATATTTGAGGGGCAGCCTGGGGCATCCCACGACTGATCAGTACAGCTGTATCGTCCATAGATCTTTTCGGCAGGATTGTAGCACAAGCCATTGTCGAGGCATTGCCAGGTGTCTGGGCAGCAAGCGGAGCCTGCTGCTGAAGAGCATGGCTTCTCGCTGTTGGCGGCTTTCTTGCCATTGGCATAGTCTGGTACTGTCAGCGACTATATGAACAAATGAGGTTCTATAATCATACAGCAAGTTTGAGCAACGGCTTGCGAGGCAAGAGCAGCGACGGCAGCGGCGCGCAACAGGGTGAACGTAGACCTCGCCATGGTGTTGGTGTCGAGGCGAGTGAGTGAGGTGAGTTCTCAACGGCGAATTGATTGTCTCAATCCGTGATCCCAGTTCCGGGTAACGTTGGAGCCAGGGATGCGCGGGAGAGGTGGAGTGAAGTCGAAAAGGAAGTCACGAAGGGCACAGGAATGCAAAAAGCCCAGCACCAGCGCAGGTGAGCGGCCCAAGTGACAAAAGGCCAAAAGGGACGGCGTCGGCTGCGCGATGATGATCGCACAGAAGAAGGGCCATATTCCTGTCTTTGCGCATGTGCACTTGTTTGCGCCGTCACCAATCTGCAGCCCTGTCCTTCACCTTCCTATCGCAACCCGTCTCTAAACCCAACAGCAAACGCACCATCTAACCAATTGGCGTCGCCCGCTAGTAAAACACGCCCCCTCGGGTGCGCATAGTACCGTGTACTTGGTGCAATTGCCGGGAGCCGCGCTTCAGTCCCTTAGCTTTTGCCTATGAGGTCACCGTGACACTAACGCTCGTATAGGCCCTGCCAAGAAGGTTGCGGCGGAAGGTTACAGGACTGTTTGTACGAGGATGGCATCCGCAACGATCAGTTGCTCGCTTTTCGAAACACCTTGAATCTCCTGCAAACGCAGCAATCATCACATCGGTCTGCCACCGAGGCAGCGCAATCGTCGATGCAGCGAGGCAAGACAGGAGCGTGTTTGGGATAGGGGCCATCATTGCCATGCTGTCGAAAGCAAAGACGATACGAAACAGCATCTGTCCAAAACCGGCTTTCGCACACCTTTCTGCAAGTCGTTTAGCCATCCATGCAGTTATCCGCGCTCTTAATTATCGATTTTTGCCGGGACCTATCGTATTGGACAGATTTCGCCATGGTAGAGGTCCACGGCGCGGGTGTGGTGCTGTTTCCAGCGAAGAAAGAACAGGGGCCCTGTGTGATCGCCATTACATGGACGTACGTCGCATGCGCAGCGGGAGTTGCAGAATGTGCATGACGTTGGGGCGCAATCATTGCGCTGTCGCACAGGGACAGTGTTTGCAACTGCGGAGGCGGCGGAGTGGACATGGACCGGTGCCACTCTGATGCTGAGGCTGTGGCGCCTTCCCGAATGCGATGGGGAGCTTTCCCTACATCAGCCTCGCCGTCAGGGTCCAAGTGTTTCAACGTGCGCCTCTACATGCACTCTCCCGAACAACAATCTGACTTGACAACAATAGCCTGTTAAACAAAATTACGACCGCGCTCTGCCGTGCCTCATGTTCACATTGTGCCCCTATTGCGCGCATACTCGAAAATACAGACTGGAGACACCATTCCGGAAGCACCGGTACTTCCAGAAGGCCCTTTCTCTTAACCCAAGCTTGCCAAGGTTTAGTACACAACGAAGAAGGCTTCAACTAGGCGATTGTCTGACCGAGGAACATCGATCTACAAATCTAACTCCACTTACTCCACCATCACGAATATTAGACTGCACACTAGATATACTTAATCTGGCGCTATCCCACGCCACTTGTACCTGCGTATCGGTCATTTCAACATACACATGGGAGACAACCCCATCTACACACCCACGCAGCTTGAAACAGCACAACCCTGACAACCTCATTTCTTCAAGATCAAATCAGTGACCTCGCCGTGGTACACCCGCCAGCACAACCCTAACATCCTGCAGGGTATGCACAAGTTGTGTAACAGCACGCTAGAAGTAGCGTCGCGAAACTCAACTGCATGGAGTTCCAGCAGTCATGCGGCACAGCGGTTTCCCTACCTTCGGATGTAGACAGGCCTTGCAACCGAACAGCGAGCTTACTAGCCCCAAAGCCAGATATGGTGAGTATTTTCCAGGAGCATAATTAAGAAGTGCGCACAACCTCACTACCCACAACAAGGATCTGAGTATAGTCATGCTCAATCCTTTCATACGTCCTCCAAGTCATCAATCATTGAACGTGTTCTACTTTAACCACGAGAGTTACCCAACAATGTCTCAAACAATTTGTGCCGCCCTACTCTAGAGAAACGCTTTTCTTCGCCTTTCTGGATTCAAAGACTCCAATACCTATACCTTCGTCTACTTTCACACTTCCTCCACCATCTCTACACAATCAACATCTCCTCCTATTCGCCCTCTCCAGCATCCTCAACTGCTCCCTATAATCCCTCCCCGCCTGCCCTCCAAGCCTCTTCTTTCCCTTTTTACCCTCCGCATCTTTCGAATTATCCATTTCCGCATGTAAGATGCGAATCTGATGCTTGATCACCTTGAGCAGCAAATTGTCCCTGAGATGCTCCGGGATGTCGACGGTGGGCATGACCAGTTTATTCGTGTTCGCCTCGTCGTCTGCTTCCTTTGCTTCGTCTGCTTTTTTCTGCTGCTCGTTGTTGTTCTTAGGAAGGGGCTTATTGCAATCGTTGCACTTGGCCGTGCAAGTGCACACATCTGCTTCGGTCGAAGTGCCGTCATCCTTCGTAATCTCCTCAGTCTCATGTTCATCCGCAGATGCAGCGTCGTCCTTATCCACAATCTCAAAGTCCTCGCCTTTGAAGCCGCGCACCAAGCTCAACAGGGCCATGACGAACAACTCCTTCAAATACGCAAAACTGAACCCCTCCGTCAAGTCCGCAACCACAGCCGCCAATTCCTCTGGATATTCCACCGTCTCGTTCTTGATGAGTTTCCCGCGCCAATAACTTGCATACATCCTCCTCTCTTCGACCTCAGGGATCTTGAAGTGATATTTCCTATCAAACCGACTCGGCCGCTTGCTAATCGCCGGATCCAATTTCTCTAGATGGTTCGTTGACCCGATCATCAATATCCCATCATTACTCTCCAAACCATCGACCTCATTCAAAAAGTAACTCCTGATATCGTCATTGACCAAGCTATCCAGGTCTTCGAAAATCAGCAAACAAGGTGCCATTGACCGGGCCATGGTGAATATGCTCCGAATGGCAAACTGCTCCGTATTGCAATTCGTTTCGAAGGACTTCACATACAAACTCGGTATCTCATCTGGGCGTGTGTACAACGCCGCCATCAAAGCCTTGATGGATACCGTCTTCCCGTTGCCAGGCACACCATGTAAGATGATGCCGCGCTTCCAGGGCACGGCGAATTGTTTGTACAAGGCGCGATTGTCGAAGAAACCCTGTACATCTTCAATCAGACCCTTCTTCATCTCGGGGTCGAGAATGACGTCGGACCAGGATGATGCATGGACGGCGGTATACAGGTCTTTGGATTTCTCCCAGCGGCCGTCGTCGAAGACGAAGATCTCATTGTGGAGTTGCGAGGTCCATTTTCCGGCTGCCAGGACCAAAGCATCTGTCGCATCGCAATGTCCTGAAGCGATGGTGGCGCTGGAGCGCGGGCAGAGGATGTAGAACATTTTATCGGGCGATTTGAGCATGTCTTGCCATGTGATGTAGTACACGAGATACTCCTTGTCGGCCCACATGTACTGGAATCTGCATCGACTGGTTAGCATTGGGAGGGCAGAAAAGGGCGAGACGACTGGATGTAAGAACAGAGGGGAGAGTGTTATCTTGGAAAATCACCTACTCACCTCGCAAACCTCCACTCATCCACCAACATCCCCGGATTCACCTTCTTCTCAACCCCATCGCCTACACTCCTCCAAGTCCGCGTCGCATTGAAATCGTCGTCCTCGGCATCATGCACAAGTTCAGCCTTACCCGCGTCAGCAAAATCGAATAAGGCGACTTTCTTTTCTTCGACTTCGGTGACGTGGTAACCTGGGTAAGCGTTACGGATCAGAGTGACGGCGGTGGTCTTGGTGTCGATACGAGGTGCTTCGGTGTGAGTCTTGAAGGTTGAGAAGACGGCGGCGCTATTGGCCTGCGTGGCAGATAGAAGGGTCATTGTGGCAGGCATGACGATGACGAAAGGTTTTCGAAATGTATTGAGGGATCTTGAAAAGTAATGGAACGTATGAAGATGGAAAAAATAGGTATGAAGGATATTGGAAAGAATAGAAGCGTGACGAGAAGATTGAGAGACGAATGTGATCCTTATATAGTTGAATCTCCTTCATTGAAGTGACCGAGTACAACGAGCGGCCTCGATGTGAATCCAATGGGGACCATTGCTCGCTGCGCCTTGCTCTCACGAAATCAGTCCGCGGGTATACGTAGACCCCTTTTGGGTAGCAGGCAACAGCGAGGCCACCCTCTACATGGATCCGCTTAAGCATTGTGATACTGAATGAGCAGTCTATCGTTGCTAGCTTGAGCAACATCTCGCGCAGAGGAGGATCTGGATTGGTCAAGGTGTGGTCAGACTGCGTTCTGTTGGTGGTTGGTTCCGTAAGGTTGCACAGCCCAGTGATGCAGGTCGGACAGACTAGGGGGGAGGGGTCCGGGATGGCATGCCCCTTATCTGGAATTTCGCTGATCACGGTTTCTGCGATTGGAGACTCAACAATCCAACTGCATGCTGGAACCGACGGTTGTTGACCGGTGTTGAAAATGGTGAAGGTCACAAGAGTTGCAAGGGTCGCGCAGAAGTGCTTCTAATAGGCGCAGGTGGGGAAGCGGGTCAGCATCTTGTGGTTTCCTCTTTCGGCTATTGGCGCATGCACGATTCGCTCGAACTTCATGGCATCGATACTGTGGTGATGGTCCAGAATCTTGTTGGCATCTAACTATGGTAACGATTAGCGATGGAGAGGCTCTGCCTAGTCCTCCACCTGATACAGATCGTATACACGGGTAGTACAGTGCAGCAGCTGAAAACGGCGCGTAGCTGTGTAGCGAATTGAGTTGAGCAATTGACAGCATCATAAGTTGCTTGAGCCGCAAGATCAATGCGGCTGCCCGGCAAACTACCTCAATTGCAACATGGCCATGTTGTGGGATACGGATCGCATCCCGCCGCCGTCAACCTGCGTTCGGCGATTTCAAGCGAAGCAACGAGGCTGAGAATCTTGCAAATTTTGAGCCTCAATCTTCGGTATCCACTGCCTGCCCATATTGTCAATTATCAAATCTGCAGAGAGTTGAAGAGGGACCATTGTTTGGTATCATGCAACTGAATTTCATTGGATATCCCTATCAAGTTTTTCGGGTGGAGCCTCGCGTCTCAGCAAAACTCCTTCAACCCTAACCGCCCGCAGCCATATTCCAGACCGACGTGGCAGTGAAGCTCAAACGCCCGTCATGCAGTATCATGTTTAGTCATGAGAGGTGGTCGACCGCTTAGTGGGCAACCATGCCACCCTTGGAGTCGTTGGTGCTGCCCTGGCGTTCAGGGTTCTGCTGGTTGTTAGCATCCGGTGACGAAGACTGTGGTGAGAATATATTGGGTGCGTACCTCAGATGACTGGATATCGCCCTTCTCTAGGATGGCCTTGACGACCTCGTCCTCGTTCTTGGTGCCGAACTCGTTCTCTAGCTGGGAGTTGCTTGCGGTGTTGAGGACGCCTTGCTTGCCGTGCCTGCAAGTCGCAATTAGCATTGAAGTATGGTAGGTAAGGTATCCTGGTGTAGGCCTTGGAGATGTCCGGTGCGTGTCGGGTACCTCGCGTTGTAGCAGCCCAAAAACCACCGCTCCAGCCTTGTCCGAACGCTTTTTCCCAGGATTTGGGCAGCACTCACTCAGTGGTGAAGATCTTCCATCCGGCGACGACGTCGGTAAGAGGGATCGTCTTGTCATTCTTCCACTTCTTGACAATCTCCTCATCCTCTACAAAGACGGCGAAGCCCTCGTTGCTGCCCTGGTAAAACACCTTGGTGTTTCCTGCATTGCCCCGCGCCATTTTTTGTATTTGTTGGGTGTTTGGGTGTTTGGGATGTGTGACAAAGCTTGAATGAAGCTCTAAGCGTTCGAGTGCGTGATTGTTTGTTGAATCTCGGTTGTAATTTGTGGTATGACAGAAATGGAGGGGAAGCTTTGGAGGGGCTATTTAGCTGAGAGCTCACGCGCGAGGTTTGTTACGTCACTGCCAAGGATACGCACAAGCACAATGCACGCAGCACCAAGTTTGTCTATGGGGCTCACGGTTCTTTTATCTTCTGGAACAGGGTGACAGGCTGCATTGCGGCTCTTGCTGAAACAATTGATGCCGGCTTGTCCTTACTTTGCGTGGCTGTTGGCACCGTCCGCTGGCGAGTTTCAAGCTTGAAATTGCAAGCTTGAAGCTTCAGAGCACGCGCGCAACATCACCTCACCACATAGATTGCAATGACGCTATAATCATGATTTGATTGCTACTATCCAAATATTACGCTGGCTTGCAATGTGCGACCATCATCATGCCTCACGATGAGATCGCGTGCCCGATTCATCCCATGACGTCACGCCGTTTGAGAGCCCAACGTGGCCTGCGGGTGTGCCTTGCAGCAGACTGGATGATCGACACAATGCCATACTTTGTCTCACCATCGTCCTTCGTTAGTCATCAATCGCGGTTGTGCCTTTCCGAGGATGATGTTGTCGTTATGCTTTGCTGACTGCAATGATGGCGTCGTGACTTCATAACATCCTCCATGTTGTACCTTTTCCTTCCCGTTCTGGATGATCCAACAGCAGCATCCAACTGCATTGCCATCGATTTCGTTAACCATATGGTAAGGATGGCTCTATCATCATACCCAAAATTTGAAGATTCGGCTCTTGCTTTTCAGGAACTTCTTTGATGGCGGCATGTCTAGGTTTCCGCATGGGCTGCTGTCACGGCCCTCACGTCTCTTTGGTCTCTCCTCGTGTCTCACGCCATAGTCGACAGGAGGGTTCGGCGCTCGCTGAATGGTTGTCCCAGAACCATGAGACGTTGATCTAGCAGCTACACGAGCGCTTGATTCTGATCGCGGCAGACTCATGATGTGCGTCGAAAGTCGCCGCACTCGCTTCGGCCTCGCCGGTGTAGTAGTCTTGTCGCTTGGTCGTTCGTTGCCAATAGCGCGGTTCGCCAGTCGACGTCGTCTACTCGCAGGCCTAGCGTCCTGGATCTCGAAGTCGGTTGGGAGGAATGCAGCAGGTGCTGTATGAAAGTCTACCACGGCTGGAGCAGGTCGACGATCCATTGCCGACTGAGCTCGCAGATTCCCATGTGAAATTTTATGGACACGACTGCCGAAAGAGTCCTCTGAGCGGGTATTGCTCATGCTGGAGAAGCTAGGTGACCGACGCGAGAAATTGCTTGCAATGCTTGCCATGCTGAGCTTGCGCATGACCGAATTGGCCGATGCTCTGATCTGGTTCTCCACCCTTCGATTCGACATGCCTGGGAAGGGCAGGATGTCTTTCGTCCATACGTCTTCAAGGTTAGTCTCCAAGCGAATGCGTTCTGCTCGCCGAGGCGCCAGTGTTGGAACGTGATTTGCGGACATGTGCGACTGCGATCGTGCGATGATGCTCGGCGAGAATGTTGGATGTGATTCAGGCATTTTTTGTGCTTGTGTGTTCTTGATGATGACCTGGCTGGTGTTTGTCTTCGAACCCAAAGTTGCAGCCCGGTGTACTGACATGCGTCTTACCAGGCTGTCGGCGTGTCCAAAGACTGGTCCGAGTGACTTGATGTCTAGGGAAAGGGTCGAGAACATGTCTTGAACTGGAGACTGCCCTCCTACAAAATCATGTGTCTCGCAGGCGATACGTTCGCGCAATTGCTTCTTCCAGACTTCCTCTTCAGTTGGGGAACATGCGCTCAGGATGATTTCGTGGAGACGATGGCCATGTTCGAAGACGAGCTTCCATGTATGTGTGGCGGTGTGGCACTGGACCCCTCGCCCGTTGTCCGACTCTTCAACACTCGCGTTGGCTAGGCCTATCGACGCCACAACGGTGTATGGCGTGTGGAATCGCCCGGCAGTGGCGAGAACCAGGCAGGACTTGTAGAGTACGCAGACCATGTACTGACCTTTTATGCGCGGTTCAGGGGTCTGGAATGCGACATGGAGCACCCCACACAGTAACACGTGCCCGAGAAGGCGGAAAACGAGCGCGCGAGAGATTGACTGCTCCTGGAAGACCAGTCGATCTTGCAGTTGCCACGTGATCTCGATAAGTCGCCGAGTCTTAGGATCGTCTTTCGCTTTGTTGACCTCTCGAATCGTCTCCTGAAGGCGGAACAGCGCCTTCTCCAGTTCTGCATGCGCTTCAGGATCATCATAGACGGGCGTTTGGCGGCACAGGTCATCGAACAGCAAAGGATACTTGCACACCCTCTGAATAGGCTTGATCAACAGGTCAGGGAAGCTCAAGGCCTTCTTGCTTCCAGCTTCACGATTGTTGTCTGATGTGATCACCTTTTGCAATGCTTCCACGCCCCGCTCGTAATCTTGCCAGCCATGCAAGCCTTTGCACATGGTGGTCAAGCCATGCGACATCGTAGTCCAATGCGCGCCATACTCTTCGTATGTGAAAAATCGTCTCATGTGTTTGTTGAATATCTTCGCAACATTGCCAACCGTTTGGGTGTCTGTGACGAGTCCTCGTGGTCTGCGATCTGGAGACCTTCCGATTTCCAGTGAGTGCCTGAGTCTTCGAGTGACTTTGTGCTCCCCACGTCCAGGCATTATATCTGCACTATGGAAACGAATATGTTTTGCTTTTGTAACAGGATATGTCTCGTGGTGTGCGCTTTTGGTGAAGTCTGCCTGTGGTACCGTGTGGTGAAGCTCGGCTAGCAGGTCTTCGTGGAGTTGTAAAATTTGGGAGATGTTTTGCTGTATGGATGATTTGGTATGCCCAGAGATGGTGGGAAGAGCAGTGAGGATCATGAAGTAGTCCTACATGGTTTAGTCAAGGCCTGTTACTCTGAAGGTAACAACAGCTTACATTGATCAGAACTTTGAGGTCGGCGATATAACCTTCTTCGGAAGCAATCAGCTCTTCGACGATTTTCCGGCGTTGGAGCGAACGAAGCCATGCGCTCTCGTCAATGATAGGACCTAGCGGACCACGATGGCTGTCTGTGGATCTTCTTGCGTCCATAGATCTTCGCACATCCGAAAAGTAGCTACCGCGATTCCCAACTGTCAAACTGCCATGATGACCAGTATCGGACTGAGGAGCGATGCTTGTACTTCCGACAGTAATTGAGGCAGACCCCACAGCTGCCACGCATCTCATGGAGGGCGACATTGATTCCGATGTCCTGCGCAGCGAGTCATCCAAGCAGTCCGGTCTCATGAGCACGTCTGTGTCCCGATGCTGGATATCAAAAGAGAGTCGTGCACCTTCAGTAGCCTGAGACTGGCGCCTGTCGATGTGCCGACGACGTAGTGTGCTCAACCATCGGCGAAAGGGCTGCAAGCTGGCGGTTGGAGCGGGCGCCGTCACTTCTTGCTCTACGCATTGTTCGCCTTCCGTGTTGTCCGAACAACGACCCTCTGGCAATGGGGCATGGATAGCCTCGTAGAGACTGAATAGGTCCGACTCCTCGACGTGGCTCTCGCTAGGCTCCGGTGATTCTTCCGAGCTATCGCTGCTTGAGGAGGGTTCGCGTCTGCGTTGCTCTCTGGCTTTTCGTGAGTATGAATTCGATGGGGCTGTGACAAAGGCGAATGTCGGCAGTGGTCGGTCGAGACGGCCACTCCGCTTCCGTGGGCTCTTGTAGTCAGGTTTGAGGCTCGAAGAAGTTCCCCCGGTCTCTGGCACAAGGTTGAGTAGAGACTGAGTGGCCAATGGTGGAGTGTTCTCGTTAGCACGTGCCCAATGGCCACTTCGGTTCGATCCCAGTGAGTACAGCGAGCAAGCAGACACATTACGAGTCGTGACATCGGTGAGCGGTCCGAGTAACGGATCCTTCAATGGAGAGCATTGTTGGAGATATGGATTGTCGCTGAATGAACGCTTGAGAGGACTGCGAGGTCGAAGGGACAGCACGTAGGCCATTATTGGGGTTACAGGGCCTCGGGCACTCGGTCAGGGTGAGTCTGGGGTCTGATGTGGCATGGGAAGATAAATATTACTGCATCCAACGGCGATGGCTAAAGGAGAGACAAGTGTGTGGAATGCCTGCTAGAGTCATGTGAAGAAATTACAGCGTACAACTACTGGTAGAAAGAGTGAGCAGACCAATGGGAGGGAAAGGGCGTAGCGACTATGAGAAAGAAGTAGATACTACCCCATTGTGAGGGAGTCAGAACCTGGTGCAGGAGGCAAAGCGTGTTACTCGTTGTGGTCATTGTTGGAAGGCGCGAATTTCGATGACGAAGAGCAACCAGACACGAGGAAGGAGCGTGTCGCTGTCGTCAACATTGAGTTCGCAGCGTACATAGATTGCGCGAAGACATTCAGCATGAGTCTTGGTCAACTTCTTTGCAGCATCAAGGAGTGACCCTTGTGTGATTCTGCCATGTGCGTATACAGACACGGTAAGAGTGGTGAAGTGTGAGTAAAGGGAGTCGGACGTGGTGGCGGCGAAGGCAAACCGTTCTGGCGGGAACTGCCCCGCGTCGCATTTCAGAGCCGCAACCTGGAGCTCCTCCAACCCCACACCCAAGCCTCACGCTGCAGACACTTGATTAGCCTAGCACGACCACTTTAATGGGCATTCGCATGGACGACTTGCACGCGCCTACCGTGTCTTCAGGCCCAACATCGGGCGGCTACTCAAATGGCATACCAAAAGAGCAGCTGTCACTACAGGAGCTCATCGCGGAGAAGGACAGGGTAGAGACGGAGCTCAAAGCTCTGGGGCAGGTCCTAGATTCAGTGCGCAACCAAAAGGGAGTGGTCAAGCTTCCGCTAATGAGTCTTAAGCATGGGGTCAATATGAACACCGGCCTCACGACCTTTGACGGCTTCCCTCGCAGCGACATCGATGTCGCCCAGAGTATGCACCAAAGTCATAGGCAAGAAAGCTATCGCTGATCAGCGGAATAGTACGAACTACACGCGCGCGCATCATACGACTGAAGAACGACTACAAGGACCTCATGTCGCGCATCGAGAAGGGCCTTCACGAGCACCACGCACGGTTAGCAGAGCAAGCGCAGAACAACCCAGGCGGGGCGAATGAGGCACAGGCAGCATTCGGTCCAGCGCCTGCGGCCATCGAAGCGCCGTTCGCAAAGGTCAACAGCGTTGTAGAAGGCAGCCCTGCAGACTCAGCAGGCCTAAGAGTGGGTGACACCATAACCAAATTTGGCTGGGTGGACTGGACAAACCACGAGAGGCTGTCGCGAGTGGCAGAGGCAGTCTCGCAGAACGAGGGAGTAAGTGCTCGCTGTTGCGCTGCCACGTCTGAAGCTCTACCGGGGCCAGTTGGCGCAGCGTACTCGTTAAGCTCTGCAGACAGTACTGACAGCACACAGCTCCCGATAACAGTGAAGGCACTGCGACCCAGCGCTTCAGGTGGCCCGGCCGAGACGGTGCAGATGCAACTCACACCACGGAGGAACTGGGGCGGAAGAGGCATGCTGGGCTGCCACCTGCTGCCACTATAGGGCGCTGTAAGTATCCAGCTGGTACAATGAGGTGATATGCTGTGATCGAGGGCCCATGGATGAGGGCATGAGAATCGGGTGGAAGGGTGATAGCATTGGGCGCAAGGCTGATGATGGCAACAACAGCCCTTGTTGCGTGGCGCACTGCATTTGGACGAACCAAACATGATACCCAGCAATGCATCAATGGCGTAACAATGAAATCGCATGTTTTCAATGAACGACAACGCTTTGGTGCGTGATTTCAAAGCCAAAGAGGAGCCTGCGGCTGCCTAAAGGCTGCCTCTCGTGCTGGTGGCTGCGGGCGAAAAGTTGGGAAAGAGAGGGCAGCGCCAAGCCCAGCTCACCGCCCGCCAACACCTCAGACCTTTCCACAACAAAACCTCTGCGAGCCCCTCGTAGTGTCAACCAGCGCACTCTCTTCCCCACTCACTACAAGGTACGACTGCACCCAACCCCGCCGCAGCCGCACTATATCAACTCCACCACACGACCTCAACTAACAAAAACTTCTGCAGCCCTTGCGCATCACACAGCACCCCGCCACCACAACAAATCACAACCATGGCCGAAGCTGCCAGCAACACTCCCACCTTCAAGCTCGTGCTTGTCGGTGACGGCGGTACCGGAAAGGTGCGTACTCTCCATTGCTCTCTCTGCGTTATCAGGCTGGGAATAGATGCCCAGGTGCCTGATAAACAATGCGATCAGCCCGCAATCGAGCGCCAATGCTAACAATCGTGCCCCCAGACGACCTTCGTCAAGCGCCATTTGACCGGCGAGTTCGAGAAGAAGTACATTGCGACCCTCGGTGTCGAGGTGCACCCGCTCGGCTTCACCACCGTACGTTACCCGCCCCGCCATCTCGATACGATGTGATGTACTGATAGATTGGCAGAACCTCGGCCCCATCCAGTTCGACGTCTGGGACACTGCAGGCCAGGAGAAGTTCGGTGGTCTCCGTGATGGATACTACATCAACGGACAGTGCGGCATTATCATGTTTGACGTCACATCACGCATCACATACAAGAACGTGCCCAACTGGCATCGTATGTTCCCAGAAGCTGTCTACAACTAGCGACGATTACTAACGCTCTCAGGTGACCTGGTCCGCGTCTGCGAGAACATTCCCATCGTCCTCACCGGTAACAAGGTCGACGTGAAGGAGCGCAAGGTCAAGGCCAAGTCGATCACCTTCCACCGCAAGAAGAACCTCCAGTACTATGACATCTCCGCCAAGTCGAACTACAACTTCGAGAAGCCTTTCCTCTGGCTCGCACGGAAGCTTGTCGGTAACCAGACCTTGGAGTTCGTCGCCGCTCCCGCGCTTGCACCTCCCGAGGTCCAGGTCGACCAGGCCGTGCTCGAGCAGTACCAGAAGGAGATGCAGGACGCCGCTCAGATGCCCCTGCCCGATGAGGATGACGCCGATTTGTAGATACCGTCAACAGGCGCTCGCCCAAGCGCTGTAATGGGCAGACACGACACAGGCTGGAATTTGGCAGCAAGACAGACTGGACAAGCGGCATCATGCGCTTCGGATATCATTAGCGAAAACAGGGCAAGACACGATGGCGGAGGCATCTCTTCCGACGCGGAGTGCTGGATTAGCTGGCGTTCCGATGAATGAACAAGATTAGACGACTCGAACTCTGTCCAAAACATGCAGAGTGATAGACCAAGCAACGCTTTTCATTTCTATTTTCGTGGTTGGGAGTTCCAACACATGGGACATCTACGTTTCGGTATCACTAAACTCATCATAGCTTCATTAAATCCATCATCTCGCCAACGTCGCAACGCTGAGCTTGAAACGCCAAACGAAACGCCAAACAAAACGCCCGACATAACGCCAGCCATAACGAAGGGACGGACAGACCGTATGTGATAGTAATGCTCACTATACAAATATTGTGGAGCGAATGGAACGAAGCCAAAACTTGTGGTAGTAGTCGTATGGTTTATGACTTCAGCATCCTACATCAGAGTCAGTAACCAGTTTCCGCCCGACAGAAGAGGGTATGAAAAGACTTACGGAGCGATCAACTGCGCATACTGCTGCGTGGGCACATTTCCACCCTCCTCAATCACACTGCGTATCACATCGCCCTGCGCAATATTACTCCACAGATGTATACTCATCGCCTTCTTGCTATTGAACAGCGTATGCGCGACGCCTCTGACCTGCCCTAAGACAACGTTCGCAATCGGCCATGTTGTGCTGTACGATTGCAGCGTGCCGACGTCCAGCCGGATGGATTGCTTGATGATGTCGTCGTGGCCATCGGGAACGAGGAAGGACCAGTACGATAAATGTACGACGCTCGCCATCACGACGACACATGTGAAGAAGGGCGTGTGGTACCTGAGTCCGGGGCCGGGCAGGCGGATTAAGCTGGAGATATTCTCAGCAGACGTCAAACACTTTGCCGTATGAATCTCCCTCGTTTGCGTCGGCAAAAGCACTTGTCCCGGCTGCACGCAAATATTCACACCCTCAACCCTTCCAAACCCAAGATTGCTGCGTGGCCGATGCAGCATGATCGTGCTGCCTGCATTGACCATGTGTGCTTGGAAAAGCACTTCGTCGACGCTGCCGTCGTTGGAGACGATGTCGAGTTTTGAGGGCGGGAGATGTAGGCGCCAGTTGCAGAGGTATTGGTCGACGACGTCGACGGCGTGGTACTCGAAGGTTGAGTCGAGGCGCGCGCATTCGAAGACTTTGCCGAGGATGCGAATCGCGTCGATCAGGTAGGTGAAGGAGGAAAAGATGGGGAGCGTAGGGAGGAAGGCGGAGTCGTCGTAGTCTTGGAGGGTGGAGGGGTAGGGGATGTGCTGTGGGTTGTTAGCAGTGTTCGTAGATGTGGAGTGAGACTTGTAAGGTGGTTGGAGGGATGAGGCATTTGGATGGTGCGAAAGGATGTAGGTGGTGTTGAGGGATGAGCAATGAGACTGGGATCATGCTCGATCTGGTATCCGAGCATGTGGTCTCATGTTGATCTGGTGTTGATCATGAGTCCGAAGGATTAAGCAAACGGCCCGAGCCAGTACGAGGTAGGAAATGTCGCCAAGATGTGGTAGTGGCTTAGCAAAAGGTGTACTCACGCCTGAGAAGTACTGGTCGTTCTCGCATGGTAGTGGAACGTCAGTGATAACGTCCTTCAGCTTGAACTGGACACCAGGATTGACGGCTGTCATCATTCCGTTGACAGTGAACATAGACCACCACGTTCTCCGCCAGCTTTCTTCGAGCTGTGGGTCACCTCCTCCATGCATCAGAGCAAATTCCATGCGGTGCAGGCCAAGCTCCAGGGTCAAAGCTTGGGCAATTGCGAAAACCTGAGCAGCTCGAGGTACCTCGTTATGTGCGTGGAGGCCAATGGAGAAAAGGATTAAAGCTTGTACAGAGAATGCATCCCTTGGAAAATTGCCGTTGTTGATGTGTCGATTCAAGGCCTCCTTATACATATCTGTAGGCACTGAAGGTAGGAAACTGGCCCCCAAGAATTGGACAGCATACTCCAGCAGGGGCGCTTGCCTGTCCTGGAAAACCTCCAGTAACCTTGGTTCGGGTAAGCAAAAGGGGTGTGAATTGTAAAAGTAATGATAGAAAGCCTGGGTCGCAGTTTCTGGTCCAAGATGGCCGAAGCGATTGAGCCTCGAGGTTCCATTGAGATTCAGTTGGGCAACTGGAGGGGCAGGCGCATGAACGCCAAGGTTGTTGGGCGGGCTGCTCAATTGTTTCAGGTCGCCATTGTAAGAGTACTCTGGCGATGAAAGATGGCCATTGGTGATGGGCACTTCAGACGTGGGCATTCCTATTCATGTTAGATATCCTTCTTGAAGAAACAAGCGTCACGCACCATTAAGCGTGACGGGACCACCACTTTCATCCTTGTTTTTCCTCTTTCCCTTCCATCCGCGCCGTGACTTGATGTAGGTACACTCAACATTGTCAGCTCGGCATCGCGAACACCTTCCACCACCGTCACATTTCAGATGCCTGCTACGGCACGGGACACATGCGACAGCGACAGAGGCCCTTGCTTGGTTGTTCGCATCCTTTTGGGCGTTCTTGGCGCCATCCTGAGAGTTTTGCGAATTCTTCCTGCTGGCCTCGGAGGGTGGAGTCTGCACAGGTGGAGTATTCCCGCTGAAACTGTCCGTCGTGCTGGTTGTTGACGGCAAATGCATCCCCAGGTTGGGTGAGATTGGGGATGTGGAGTCGGAGAAATGGTGACTTTGGCCCCAAAAGGCCGGATCTACGTGACCCGGCATGGAGGGAACGCCCTGCATAGTTTGGGCCGCCATCGCCATCGCTGAAGGAGGCATCTTGATCCAACGGAAATGCAAAGAGCTTATGGCAGGGCGTGGTCCGGTGCGTGCCGGTGTCGCGACATGTGAATTCGAGGTTGGGGACGTTGAGAATAGGAAGCGCGACCAACGGCCGCTACCCGTCAAACACATCACGTGCTCGACCTAGCGCTCACGTCTTCCGTCAATGAAGATCGCTAGCCCCGATCAGCTTCGCGCAATCATGGGCACGCTGTTTGCATCTCTCCTTGCCTCATTTTGGGCCGCATCTCCTTTGTTGCAGCTGTGCTACCCGGGCGCCACCTCTTCTTCTTCAGATTGGCGACCTCACGTCGTGGGACCACCTGGAGATTCTCGGCGGGCCAGCCATTGGCGAGCGGCGCGCTATCCGTCGCCTCATAGTCCTCTCTACTATTCTGCGCAACAACCGTTGGCATCGTAAATTGGTGCAAATCCCCCTCGCTTGTGGGCTTGGGAGCCGGCGTGGAGCTGGTAAGCCGTTGCGGCTGATTCGCCAGGACCTGTTTCGACTACTGTACGCTTCGGAGTGCCTGAGCTGACCACCCCTCTGCTTCGCCGCTCGGGCAATACCAAACTTCAGCTGAACCGGGGTCGTATTAATGTTACACTAATTGCGGCCCTTCCGCTCTCGCCAGACCTGCACATTATCGCCTGTCAACGAACATGACTGGAGCTCGATCACGACTCAAAGATGATTCCCTACATGTTTACGAAATGAGCATGTGCAATAACGACAGAAACCCTGTCTGCTTGCCAGTAAACTCGGTCTCATGCGAGTCGGTCTTGGCTTCTGCAAAGGACGCTGTCTTATCTGATAGCATTGATGAAGCTCCACACAAGCGATGCTTCACGTCCTCGTGCTCTGCTTAACGATTACTGGACAGCGCAATGAAGGCGAACGGGTCCAATTTGCTCACCGCAAGTGTAGGCAACATATACAGGACGCTGCTCAGACGAATACTACCATAGAGTAGCAACACCACAAATAGCAGAGCCGGCCAATGAGCTGAGAAACAACGGGCTCACATCTTACTCCAGCTACGACCAGTTCGATGTTACCATTCCCAAGATGATGAGCATCTCGTGCTACAGCAACAGACCTCAAAGCAGTCCTCGCAAACAATTTCGGCACTCGTAGTATGCATTGGGTATTATGTCTGAGTTTACAGCTTTCCCCTTGGAGATGAACCAACACTGTCTCGTCAGACTTAAAAAAGGAGGATGCGCCTAGCTAACGAATGCTGAACAAGAATGCGAAGGTACGTAAAGGATCGTCTAAGTGGAACCAACATTCACATAAAATCTGCTCCCATGACAACTTTTAACATCGCTGATGGATCGTGATGATCACCAGCAGGTCATAACGTCTGTAACTTCAACACCAGGGCATCGAGACTTGGTGAAGTTCCAGACATCGCCAGAGCAATCGTCTAGGGTTCTCTCTGCTCTCCACTGAAGCTCGGTCTCCGCTCGTTGTACTTCCGCCACGCAGAAGCCAACATCACCCGCCCTGCGTCCCACTTCCCGCGCTGGGATCGTCTTTTGCGACGCCTGCTCCAGACTCGAAAGCACTTCGCGCACAGTGTAACCTCTTCCCGTGCCTGGATAAGGTCAGTGTGGGTGCAAAACGAATCGGATGCGAAGTGTCTCACCGAGATTATAAGTTCGGAAAGGCGCCTTGATTCGCCCAGCTGCTGAGGCAGCCAACGCAGCAATATGACCTCTGGCAAGATCGACGACATGGACGAAGTCACGTACAGCAGTCCCATCACGTGTGTGCCAATCAGTGCCGAAGATATCTAGGACTGGTCTAGTCCCTGTAAGAACGGTGGCAATCACAGGGATCAGATTGCTCGGCTTCTGGCGAGGATCTTCACCCAGGATGCCAGACTCATGACACCCAACCTGCATCACTCTGGTCAGCTGGATGCACGTCTCGTAGAGAGCCTCTACTTACTGGGTTGAAATAGCGCAATGCAGTGATTGACCAAGTAGGGTCAGATCGCGCAAGATCTGCCAGGATGGATTCGCACATAAACTTCGAACGCCCATACGGCGAAGTCAACCCGAGGACGCCTGGCAGGACTGTTCGCTCCGATCCATCGCTCTCAACAAAGGACTCTAAATGATGCACGCACAACTCTTCGCGCAATGGTACACCACAATTCGCGCCTTCTCCATAGACCGTTGCGGAGGACGAGAACACGAAGTTTTTGATGCCAAATTGCTCAAGCAAGGCCAAGAAGTCGACTAAACCGCAAACGTTGTTGCTATAGTATCGCAGAGGCATTCGAATGCTCTCCTCAACTGATTTGTATGCCGCGAAGTGTATTACGCCTGATACACGGGATGATCGCTCCAAGATCGGGTCTTGCGGCTCATCGGCGCCCATGTCGATGCCTGAGTCCGTCCGCTGTAATGTCGAGTAAGGACTGCGTCCTTGAGGCGTTTCGGGCTTACTCCTCAGTTTGTAGGTGGAGTAGTTGGCCAAGACTGATCGCATGCTGGAGCTTCGATAATCGAGTTGTCTGAAATGCAGAGCTGGCACGGTTTTCCCATGCTCAGTGCAAAATTCTACGGCGAGTGTTCGGATCCTTTCCAGGACATTTTCATAGGAATTGCTTAGATCATCGATCACTAGAACGTTGTATCCCTCTTTGAGCAGTTCCAGGGTAGTATGGGATCCGATATATCCCAGGCCGCCAACGACCATAATGAACGAGGCTCCAGAACCATTGATGTCGAGTGGATCGGCTGATACATCATCGTCAAAAAGAACGGATCTTTGCGTCCCTGGAGTATTGACTGCGTCAGGCGTAGCAGACAACGACAATGAGAACATCGAAGACGACGGAGATACGATCCCTGATGCTGAAGAAACGTCCATATCTCGCAAAAGAGCCGAGTCAGGAAAGATGCGCGCCGAAAGTCGTCCTACAATTGCAGAACCGTACGATGCAAAATTCTTTATATGCGTAACCCTTTTTCTGACTTTACGCACTTGCTGCTCAATTAGGCAGAACCCATTCGATGGGAGATTCTACTGCACCATCCAATATTGTCTATGCTTCTTGGCATGATCCGGCCGCTTCATCCCGACTCAGTCATATCCGGAATCTGGTCAAGTCCAGCACTCTCGAATATACTCCCTTAATCGCTAAGATCCCTGTCTAATTTGCATGGCACCGCGCCCGACTACGTACCCCGTTACCGCACGCTGGTAGTACGAGTGAACATGCTGGGCCTCTTTCGAAGCTTGCTCGCTTAATAGCCGAAGTGTTCTGCAGACCTTTCGAGACTGGAAGGAGCTGGGTTGACGCGGCCCGCCCTTGTCTTCTTTACGCTCAGACAATGACATGCAGTACGTTCTGCACTGCCGCCCCGTCCAAAGAGTCGCCAGAAATTTTGGAGCACCACACGGAGATCAATAGGCGCACACTAAGAAGCTTCTTTCGCCTCTCCAGACCCGGTTTACAAAATCATGAAATTGATGCCCGAGCTTTGGAGAGACTCGCTGTTACACAACTGTCCGTCGCCTTTGCGACCACTCTAGCCTGCGACCTGCATCTTACGAACCACCTTCTGCACTTGGGTGATATTTCGACACCGGCGAATAACTCGCCGCGGTCAAAACAGGATCATGGATGCATCTGTGATCGTCCCGCTCTATGTGTACCCTGCCATGGGTGCGTGGGATCCCGTCTATGACATCTAAAAAACCAATACTCCATCCTATTTCGCTGAGTGTCCGCAACTGAAGCCTCCAGGGCCGCTTCCTACCCAAGGATACAATTCACTATGTTGTCAATGTACACAATGAGCCAGGGGAGGGAGTTCTGCCGAGTGCAGAGTATTCGCATGCCACAGAAACGCTCAACTCTTTCGACAATATACGCACCGTCGCTTGTGTCGCTACCATGTGGTGCGCGAGGAACTTGACTTCAGTCTTAGACGAAATTGCAGCATACTCTTTCTGGGGCGATTATGACGAATCAATCGCCATTGACGGTATATTCGTTGACGAAACTCCAACACAATACGCTCCGGACTATGCCTCATATCTGCAAACTATCGCGCAAGCAGTTTACGAAAGTGACGGCATAAAAGATGGCTACATAGGTAAGGCGACCTTCCAGCTCGGCACTGGCGCACCTGGGTCCCACGAAAACCCAGAATTGTTGCGTCCCACAGGCCACACCGCTAATTGTTGCCTTTCTAAAAACATGTGGCCAACTCGCCGTCTTTGCAGCCATACATCCAGGGGCTAATAACGCATACGCCGGCAGCTGAAATTACGCAAGGCTGACATAGTGCCACTGTTCACAACCCGGGTGCGCTGCCAGATTCGAAGTATTTCAGCGAAGTGCTGAGTCCCGACCTGACGATCATATTCGAGAATACGTTCTCAAACTGGTCAATTGAAAGTTGTCCGCTCGCTGACGCAAGCCAACAGTACAATCACAGCAGACTGGCACTCCTCCTGCATTCTGTACCGGAACTGAGCATCATCGATACCGCAACCACCCTGGTCCAGCTCTTGGCAGTTGGACAAAGCGTGTGGCTGACAGGAACAAACAATTATACCGAGCTCAATGGGCAGTTTCCTCAGTTCATCGATTGCTTGGCCACGCTACTAAGCTGAGGTGTGACCGAAGTTGTGGCGGAGAGCTGCCGCATCCCGGGATCACGGACGGTGAACTACAATAGAATGCATGAAGCTCGACTCACTTCCTTTTCAAAAGAGGAAACCGATCCTCATGAACATCTTACATTCACTTTCTGGGCATGGACAGTTGGCTACAGCGGCCGAGGATTCATTCCTTACGTCTCCCGCAATTCTTTCCTCCGCAAAAGTCGATCACCAATATGAGTGTTCCGCAGACACTGGCTACCGTTCATGCCCCAAGACCAGGGTGTATGGTGTGCGATGGCGAGCGAACACGCAGATGTCCACATCAAGATCCACGGGAAGTCGATACTAGAGTCGGACCGTGAGCCCGTCGGGTGAGATGGACAGCTTTGACCTAAGAACAGGTATCCTTAGCGATTGAGCGCATTACCGCGGAACGAGCAATGACCGCCTCAGCCCTTGTCTAGCCAGTCAATACCCAGAAACACATTGTCCAGTCGGCGTGGCCATGGTGAACATGTCTTCATAAGCTCGCCGCTTTAGGCGGGAGATCTGACGGGAGGCAAACCCTTGCACCATTACCCCGGATCAAGCTACTAGGCACATGGTGGCGCACCAGACATACGTGAACACTTTATTTCAACCAAATCTCTTCATCTCGACGCATCATTTTGCAGCTGCAATTTTCACCGGCACTAAATGGCTTACCGACTCAATACAGCTTGCATGGCATGGAAATGATCTCAATCTACACCACGCACATCATCGCCAGTCTTGCGCCTGACCTTGCTGTTGCGGACACTGCTTGGAAATGCCGCCGGCAATGAACATACCGGGGGTGCGCGTTTTATGTATCGCCTTGCTGGCATGAGGCTCCAACTGCACAAGGTTGCATCGCAGTGTGAAGAAGAGCTGGAACCTGACGCTCCACAAAGACATAGAGCTTACTGCAATGATGTATTTACGGAGTGTGTTCATTGCTCCAAGGATAAACGCATTAAAAAGGTGAGGCTGTGATGCAGAATCCTGGTCGAGCGGTCTGCAATTCTGCGACTGCTCCAGCACGTACGAGACGACATGACTAATGACATGGCATTCAGACGTGATCGAAGTGGCATTGCCGCTCGCTCCAGGAGTCGGTCAAGTTTCATGATCTGCATCCACAGCCATCATGGCTCATGCCCCACAGACTCATGTCTCTTCATATCTCGCATGGATCCAATGGACAGTTGTAGGTTTGCAACAGTGTTCATACCTACGGCCGAAATGCAAAAGCGGAGGAATTGATCTCAACCAGCCTTTACCGCCGAACACCTTCCGTGTTATTCACGGGAGCGGCTGGTGAAGCGCTTGCCTATTCGATCTTCTGATGTTTAAGCCCCCACTGAACAATCAAGGTTGGTCGTGAAAAACGTTCCGTAATGCATCTGGTCTTTTCCTTGACCCTGTTGAGGCGCGACATGCTAGGTCGCGAATCGATTCGGACAACCATGCGCCGGGGCAAGACTGGGCGCTCATGTTCTTTCACTTGTCAATGGCGTGCTGACCTTGTTTCTGTACCAAAGGTACGGATCAGACGCGTGCTGCTGAGACCACAAGCGTCCTGCAAAGACGGGCATGGTAGGGCCGACATGATTCTGCTATCTCGGACTTCGGAGAATAGGGTAAAAACGAGAAGGTGTTCCCAGTGCCACCGATTTTTCAGATCCCCCAGCCTCGAGTGTCTAATCTTAGATCTGTGCTGGACAGGTCAGCACTGAGACCTACCAGTCTAAGATCTGACCCGAACCTGAGCTCCTCGCAACACGGGGAAAGGTCTAGAGCACTGAAAATACGAAGAGATCTCGCGATATCAGATCATGCTCCGTGTCCAACAGGGTTGGATTTAGCGTACGCTCAACAAGGACACAGACAGTCTTCCTTCTGTGGACATTGAGGCCGCGTAGTCTTTAACTCACGCTAACGACCATATTCTGATACAAGCACACGCAGCAGAACATTTGCTCCATGGCGGGTACCGGCATCTTCCCAGGACTTACCTTTTCACGCCTAGCATGCTGATCAGCATTCACCCGGCCAGGATCAAAAGCTTGGCCTTTACCTACGATGTGGATCCACCTACCGAATTGTATATATTACTTCAACCCGTTTCCACCACTCAGTTGGGCACATCACGTCACACGCCGCTGATGTCAATGCTACCAAGAAAAAAGGCCTTCTCAGGGGTCTTCATGACGCCGGCTGAATGCCGCCTTCGGTCTTTCGCAACCGCATTGCCTTCGTGACGCTAACTTAGGGTACCTCTGTGTTACGTAAGCATAAGCTGCCGGTAAGCGGCATCGTGTTGGGCGTCCACCACACCAACACCGACGCTGTGGAACAATTGGTGAGGAATTGCGAGCCGACATATTGATGATGATCGATCGAACAACAGCCTGAGGATCTCATTCACACGACAAAGGACGACCGGATCAGATCTAACATGAATTGCAACTGATTGCATACCCACCCTTGCCTGCAGCATCTCGATCTCGACTAGAAGCTTGTTCGTCATCAGTCGTACGATCTCGCGACTGCTGTGACTTCTCCAACGCGAGCAGAAGTTCTTGCGCCTCTTGATTGAGCTGACGAAGCTCATAAGTGATGCTTGAGGCTGTCAAGCATGTACCCCAGACAACGCACCCCGCATCAATGGCATTTCTCTCGCTTGGATGAAGTCGCACGTTCGACGCAGGAAACGTCCCCAATAACAACATTAATTCTTGCAATACCAGCGTTTCCAGCAAAGACAACAAGTCCCTCGGCTGCACAACGTCCATAGGGCTTGCGTAATGCCTCCAACGCACGCCTTGCGAACCCTTCGTGCAGGCAAAGAGCTCGGTATGGCAATGGCGCTTGTGGCAAGTGAGCTCGGCTACTCAGATGCGATCGTTATTCTCCGAAGATATCGCAGCATCAGGCACGGTATGGCACATTTGCGCGAGAAGGGAAGTCGCCATCTTCCGCGGCCTTTCTCAACGACTGTTTCCATTGCTGCCAGGTCCACCGTTTCCTTCATCGATATCGGTAACGTCAACCTTGTCATCACAGTATTCAACCCATCCGTCTAACTCCATCTTCTTCAATACAGTGCTGAAGCCTGTGGTCGCCTCCCCGCCACAAAATTTCTGCCGTGTCTCTTCGCTGAACCCATTGCTTTCAATGCTTTGCTGCAAATCGCCGTCGCCAGCTGGATACTCGATGTGGAATACCGGCTTTCCCGCGGCCGTAAATGCTGCAAATTTGCTGCACTCGTTGTACTTGACGCACTGCTCGTTGACGCTGAAGTCAACGAGGGGAAGGACAGCTGAGATGATCGATCCCGCGTTCTTGAGTCCGAGGCTCATGTTCAATGGCCGCGTCACTGACGAGAGGTACTGCATGAACGCAGTACTTTCATTGGCCGTCAGACTCAAGCCATTGTCGTTTTGCTGTATCAGACATGTCAGCACACGAACGTAGCGGAAAGATGAGTCAAACTTACATATCCATCCACATTATCTGGATCCACACCGTCACATGCTTTACTCTTCGCCATCTCAATTCTCTTTCTCATGATACCTTTTACATTCTCGCTTCCAAGCCTGATCCATTTCTCGCCAGGCCAGCCGTCGAGCGCTTTGCCCAAGTCTTCAGTCCTAAAGTCCTTAGCGTCAGGACGCCAATCCTCGTACGATCCTGCGCTGAAGTAACATATTACCTTCTTTCCCATCGCATGTAGCGCCTCAATCGTAGACGTAGGTGTATCAAATAAATCGACATCGAAGATCGAGACATTCGGCGTTACTGACTTATCAGAGGCATTCAGCTGTGGAGGATGAGACAGAACGATTTGCCATGTGTCGCCCACTTCCGGTGTCCATGGTAGTGTGGTGTTTGGTGACGGTAATGGCGTCAGGGTAGGCGAGTTGTCGTCGCCGTTGTCATTGTCATCGCTGCCGCTGAGTGTCAGGCCCAAGCCGAGTCCCAGTGCGAGACCCAGGACGACGAGGGCGATGACACCTGCCAGAAGGATTTTGCGACGCCGTGACCATGGTCGCCTGGGGGTGGGCTTATCAGACATGGTGAGGCGCGTGGATAGATGCCTTGGGTCGACTCCTTAGAAATGTCCAAGCATCCTGCGCAGGACAGTCGGAGGTTCGTAGTACGCAAGCGCAGGTCAACGATTGTTAGTGAAGTAAAGCCGTCGAGCTTCTAAAATAATTCGCGCCATACTTCCGCGCTGACGCGGACCTTGCCAGAGGCGCCGCAGGACGCGACACTATGTAGTTAATATGAAGCCGGCGTCAGGAAAGCTTAGCCTATTGCGAGTAGTCTAGCGTCGATGCAGTACATATTGCGGCTGTGGCGCTGACGGGCCGGGGTAAGGTTGCGGGGCAGTGTACTATAGCTTCAGTATTCCAATACTTGTTGGGATGCGCAAGCCGCTTTGCCTGGTCTGCAGACTACTCAAGCACGAGCGGTCCGAGAAGCAGTCAATGATCTAGGGGGAACTTTCGTGCATCGGACTGCATGGTGTTTGCGGCTTTGCCTCCATTTTGTCCAGCCAGATCGCCAACCCGGGATTTTGGGCATTTATATTATCGTATATTGCGTTAGTGGCAGTGCCGATGCATATACCCATGTGTTGCGCAGCGGTCGCAAGCGGCTTTGACTAGGGTGAATATCATAGAAATGCATCAGGGTACGTCGGTCTTGCATTACTATGACTGGAAAGAGCTAAGGAGCACCAATGAGCAGTCTTTGATAACGGCTGTTGAACAAGAGGTCTGTTCTATGTACATTGTAGATGCCTACAACGAGTACCATACTTTTCGACCTGCCTATAGCCTGTAGGGCGTGGTGAACTTGTAGTTGCGACTCGCACCGCTCATGGTCACCCACAGCGTCAGCGGATCACTGCCAAGCTGCTCCTTCGTCGCGCCGGTTGTGTCAGAGGTAGCGACCGGAACAGTGATGGGAATTGGTGTCTGGCAGTTGTTACCACCAGCAGTGTAGACGCTGATGCTTTCGATGCTTGCACCGTTCGCCGAGGTTTGGTAGGTCATGCTAGGTCGGCAGAGGTCACGTGCCTGGCGATTGAGGAAGGCTTGAGCGAGATCATCGTGTTTTAGGGTTTTCATTGGCCATGTAGTACTGCAAGTAGTCAGTTGTAGGCTCAAGCAAGCGAGGGAGGCGAAGGACTTACAGGCGCATCATCTCGGCGGTGACAGTCTCGATCCAGGTCATGAGCAGAGAAAAGCGATCGAGCTTCCCGTTGACGGTCGTGGTGGGAACGTCCGCGACACGCATATTAGCTTGATGAAACATGTAACTATTTCACTTGTTAGCGAAGAAAGATATCTTTTTCGACTTATCAACTTACTCGTCCCAATGCAGTCCAAACAAATTGCACATAGCGGTGTCTCGAGTGTTGTCTAGAAGATCGGTGAATGTGCCCTTTCCGCCTGAGGTGTCAATCCACTCTTGCAGTGTGCAAGCTGGAAGATCGCAGTTGTAGTAGATAATGGTAGCCCAACGCGGCATGACATTAAGTCCCGCATATCCATTGCCTGCCACCGTGGTGTTCAACGGCCAAAAGGTGTTCTGTGTGTTTCGTAACACCGGGCGCGTATTGTCTCCAACAACATTGAAGATACCGTTGTCCATCCAGCCTCTGATGACGTCCGCATTATGTAAACCAGTGATTGCAGGCGGGATAATCCCCTTGCCGCTCCATCGTTTTGCGGCGTCGAGCCCGACTTGCTTTAGCCAGGCCTGATTGAAGGAGATTTCTTTCGCCGCATCGGAGTATGTAGCATTCGTAAGGTCAGCATGCGAGCTGGGTGGTGTTAGTCCAGCTCTTGATCAACGATGGTCATACGCACAAAGTGTGGGAGATGTGCGCAAAAGCGTCACGGTTCTCCTCGACGGCAAACCAATTTTCGAGCTCGTCCAGCTTAGCGCAACCTAAACTCCAGGTGTACTTTGTTGGTGTTGCAGGCCAAATGTTGGTTCCTGTACCTGGCGGTTTCATATACTCTGGGCTACCATCCTTTTGGTCTGGGTACTCGATAGCGGTGTTGGGGTTACATGTCGTCTCGCCCTCGACCGTGTTGGTAGCTGTCTCGATATCACCATTTCCATTGTGACCAATCTCAATGAAAAATTCTGATCCTGTGGGCAATTTTGAGTTCAGGGTTTTCTGCCAGGACACGTGTAAATCGAGATCGGCTGGTTTCGCGCGATAATTCTGGCCTTGCGGTCTGTACATGGGTGTCTCAAGGAACATGTCGTCCACCTGTGTGCCGAGATAGATCCTCTTAAAACCGACAAAGAGACCCCGTGTGACCCAAGTGATCCATGCATGCTGCGCGATGTTGCTTGAAGGTGCCCAGTCGAGCGCAAATGGCATGAACCATACCATCTGTTGGCGGTCACCAATTTGATTGATCACAGCAGCAGTCCCGGCGCCTGAGAATTTCGCCACTTCCCATGCCATAGAGGCGTTCGTGATAGTAGCAGGAGTGTGGAAGATGTTCGCGATGCTTATATTAGCATTCCTAGCATCCACGTCAGTGCGGGTTGTGAAAGTCGAACGACATGAAGACGGTAGAAACGTACATTTTTAGACCCGCGGTGAAGAATGAGCTCGTGTTGGTAAAGACGACTGGTTCGTCATTGAGATTGCTAGTCAGGGCTGTGGCCCCAAAGTCTGTGGTAGGAAATACGTCCAGACGGACCATTCGGATGCCAAAGCTACTCTGGTAGGCATATAGATCGTTCCATTGCCTCCTAGTGAGCGCGCTGTAATACGAAGTATCGTAGTTGTAGCCAACTTCGCTGATGATGACAATGCCGCCGTAATTGCCATGCGTTGCAGACGAATTGAGCACTGGCAGGCTCGTGATGCCAGCCTGGGGTACGGTGACAATTTCGAAGGGAATCCCGTAGCCTCTTAAGCCTGCGGCCGCACCATTCTCTGCGGATGTTGAGTCGCGCGCGAATATCAGTACGGTACCCGAGATGGTGGCACTTCCAATATATGCTGAAGCGCTCTGTAGGAAGAGAAGAATGAAAGAAAGCGCGCATACACGCAGTAAAGACAAACACGACGACGCCATTGCGGGACGATGAGGTGAATAGCGTGTCGACGTCAACTTTTTTGAGGAACCTAGCCAGGCTTAATAAAGAAGTCTCGGCAGAAGTACAAAGTCGTTTAACGGGCCACTGGGAGAATATTGGTCCAGATGCACCATAAACAGTCAACAAAACTATCGATTTTCTCCCCTTCTAGCCTCGGTGCTCGATCTCCATGTTGAGATCTTCCTGGTTGAAAGCATGACGCGGCATGAGTACCAGAACGTACATCAGGATAGCCATTGCCGTGTCCTGGTAGACACTTGACATACGTAATGCTCACTGAGGCAAATATTGGTAGACCCGGAACCTCAGGGGTCTTGGCGGTTAATCGTCCACGAACAGCCGTGTAGTAGAGGGCCTTGCCACGTGAGCACAATGTATCTCACAGATCCGAAAAGCGTGATCACGCTCATAGACTTGGACCGTGCTCGCTGCATTGATGGATCTCCAACCTGGGGCAGAACGTGGAAGCCAAAGAACGACTTACGCCACCACCTTGTTCGTACGCACATCACTAAAAGACACGCCTTGCTCGCCAGGCCACGGAGAACGGGAGAGTGAGGATATTGCGGCTACGCGGCCAGCATCTTCTAGCGAGCTTCCACGCCAGCACGCGTCTACCCGCAGTCTGCGCAAATTGAGCCGTGAATCGTAGCGCCAGAAGTCATCTGCGCCATGTGCATTGCATCGCGTTGGTGTCGGAGACAAGTATGCAAAAGATGCCGCAATAGATGAAGTTTGATATTAAAGATGAGGTCTGGCACGGTCAGGCTAAAGAGAGTTGCCGGATGAAGGATTAAAACCGGCGATGATGTGCGCGCACTGGCCACGCACTAGCTGTAGCCTGTCATCTCAGCCTCGGGCGCGTCAACATCGCTCGTCCACCCCCAGCGCGTCTCCGCGCCCCATCGTTCGCAGACCTCACTCCATCGCTCGGATCTATATGATGCCTGTCCTTGGTCCCCGCACTAGCTGTCCGCTGTTCGGGATAGATGGCGACAACCTCCACGCGTTGCGTTGCTGCCCTGACCCTCGTGTCTGCCATAGTCCGGCCGAATGGCGCTGCTGTAGCGACATGCTCCATGATGATTGCCGTTCTCCTGCCATTCGTGGTGGCCAAGAGCCGTATTGCAGGCTTCTGGAAAGATGACTGCACCTCGATTGCTGCCGAGGACCCTGTTGTGGTGGAGAACTCTGTCCCTTGCACCAGGTGTGCTAACGCAATATGCAGCTTGCTAGCTAATACGTGATCTTGATTCACAGAGGGAAATTTTGTGCTTCACTTGTTTGCGAAGCAGGCTATACGTAGCCGAGATGCTGTTCTTATACTGGCTATAGCTCTTTGTGCCACAAGGACTACTCACTGCACTAACCTGGTAATATTAGTACGATTAGTCTCTGGTAATACTGGACCGTCTCTGTTTCTACCCATGGTCCTTTCCAACTCGGTCGCTTGCGGGTCGCCATCCACCTCTAGAGGATTGGGAATTGCGGTTGTAGTCAGTCTGTCTTTGGTCGTTGCCAACCGCTCTTCACGGTGACCATGGTGAAGGACGGTTTATTGGCACCGGGCTTTTTAGGGATAACAGCCTTTCCCGCTGGACTTCCATCTTTTCAAGCGTGGTGGGAATATGCTCTCATTTCCATTATCGGGCTTAGCGGGATCGTGGGTACCTTTGCGTGCGTCTGGTACTCGTATCATTCGATTCGAAAATTGTTCAAGGTGAGAAACATTCACAATCGTACCAGGTCACACTGACCCGTCTTAGGCCAGCCATGAAGACGACGCTTTGCCACGATCGGTCCAAGAGCGCATCCACTTGCTGTCTCGCAGCGCAAACGAAGTTCGAAAGAAACACGCTCTTGCTTCCAAACCTGCCTCCTTTGGAGTATACCTGGGCTCGGTCAACATCCCGATCACCGACGAAGAAGCGGAAATATTATCACAATGGGAGGCGATAGTGCTCGACTACCGCCAGCCTGGTATTCTAGATATGGTCAAAGATGACAGTATCCCGTTGGGCCCCAATATTATCGCACGGATCGACCTTCTCGCTGTCTTGACCTCCATGGCAGCCAACACTGAGATTGAGCTCTCGCGAGTGGTGTACACACTCTCCAAAGTCATCATACAAAACCTGCGGCAGCCGGAGCACCGAAGATACGTCACTGGTGTTTTGGTGGCTGGCTGGCGCGACAGACTCTCGATCCCACTGTTCAATGGCTTAGTGAGACTTCTCACAGCATATGGGCTTGAAGTTTACCTAGAAGTTGGACCCCCCGCATTTCTCGATGGAATAGACAAGTTGGAACTCCATCTTTTCTCCGGCATCATAGTCCGTAATGGCACCATCTTAGCAAACGGTGAACGCCGAGATTATTTTGCAATGGACAGGATGAAGACCACCACGAAGGCGTTCGTCTCACAGGCTTGTCAACGGCCATTCCTTACCATGATGTGGGATACGATCGATGATGTAGTGGATCTTTCGCACGCTGTCGTGCGGAGAGCGCATATGTGGTGCAGCTACCATGGTGCTGTACCATACTTCACACGCCAGCAAGCCTTGACCAGCATCTATGATATACGTTCATGCCAAGAGCCTTTGGCCGCTTTCCAGTGGCTGAAGACTCGAAGAGTTATGAACGTGCATGAAAAGTACCGGGGAACTCGCAAGGTGAGTGCTTTTGAGCTCCTTGCTTTGCTGTAGAGTGCTAATCGCTGTCCAGCTTTCACCGGATTTCTCCAGCATCATTGATGATTACCTCCCATTGCAAGGAATATTCCCGGTCCTTAGCAGGACTCTTGCTGGATTGGACGACTCACGTTCTGACGACGATGATGCATCAACTACCTCCACGCTCACGGTAGAATATCCAGAGATCGATGAAAACGGTGTGCTATTGCCCCTCACGCCCATGTCTCCAACTACTACTGGTTTGGACTGGACATCATCTGTTGAGAAACGGACAGTCAATCCTCTCTCGTGTTCATTCGACGGCGCTACGTATGGGTCACTAGGATGTTTTCCAATTGGCTTGGACGCTTCGAAGGCGGATTTCGACCACGTGCTAAGCTCGCAACGGCGACTGCGTAATCTGAACCTACTTGCAAAGATCACTTCGAAACAACTGCATGCTGCTGCAAATGCACTCAACGCATATTGCGAGGACACCAATAGCTATTTAGATGCTGTTCCCACCGCGAGAGAAGCAATCGGTGTTCTTGTCGATGCGCTTCTCTGCACCACAGATGAGGCAGGTGACCCGTACCAGCTCCAAGTCTACTCAGGACTCGACTCGGGCTTTCACACTCCAACAGGAGGCCAATTTTGGGCAGTTTGGGAGATCGAGCTGAGGACTACGTCCGTACTGATGTATGTCTCAAAGTCGGTGCAAAATATTCCGGCAGTACTTTTGCACACCCATCTGAGCCGACTTGGATTCTCCAGATACCACTGCTTTCTTCTGGAATATGGCTTGGGCCACTTTCAAGACTCCCAGCAACCCTCGGTGCAGTTTCCACCGCGCTTTGAACAAGATCTGCAACTTCTATCTTCGTCGGACATCCTGCTATACCTACAGCATCTGCAATTTTCCGAATGGAATGAGGATTGTCCAATGCTCTCGACGCTGCGTAAGCAGTGCGAAGAACTGCTTATTGAGGTGCCCACCTATGAACAGTTCAAAAGACTCAGCAATATGGACTTCATTAGCGGGACCGCCACGGATGAACAGCTGATTAACGCGAAGCTCAAATGGTATCGACTATGTCAACTGCCCGCGCTCGGTCGACACGACGCACTGGAACTCTTTAGACACGTATTCGATACCTTTCAGGACATTCTGTGGTGGCGAGATCACGAAAAGCTTGACACCATCACTTCCGCCATCGAAACTCTGACCAACAAAGCCAACATTGACTCGGTGACGGACTTTGTTCTCTTCAGTATCTTCTGCGCGGCGAGGAAAGCCGGATTTGAAGAGGTATACATCGAGGTATCGGACCGCAACCCGCTGTTCAATCAATACACAGATCAAAGTGCGGCCTTCGCAGAACTGTTCGCCCTGGGTTCGCGCTGCGAGGCATATTTCGACATCAAGCCCAGCGATATTGGTATGCTGCTGTCCAAGAAGCACAGAGACTATTATAACCAAGAAGAGCATCAGCCACCCATGTGGATATTCAATGCACCGTCTTTCGCTTCAGCTTACGCTGCAGCTCAGACTGACATCGACCCTAATCAAAAAGCATCGGTCATGCCGGCCTTTCGTCGTTTTACCTTTCTTAGTGTCTTCGCCATTCCTGCACTTGTGGGTAAGTCAGCTACCATCGATATGTGCCACTTCATGAGCTGATTATCCTAGACATCATCCTCTTGTCGACCACGGGCCATGGTTTGTACCTCAGCACAGCCATGTCTCAACTGCAACAGAAATATGCTACATTGGCACTCATGTGCTCCCTACTTATATCTAGCGCTATAGGTACCTGGATATCCATAGGCGGCACGTACTACCTCATCTCGATGGCTTTCTCTGCAGCCAATATGTTTGTTCTTACCCGTCTCGTCGGTGGTCTGGCCTTCACCCTTGCCGGATGCCTCTTAGGCTTCATAGTCATAGCCGCAGTCGAGTCAGCTGCTTTGGCTGCCGTTTTCTCTGTCTACCTGTTTGGCCTCACAGCATATCTCTCGGTTCTTGCAGTCTTATCGACCTACCAAATCCCGGGTTCCAGCTTCTTGAACGGACGAAGGATGATCATAATGGTTGTTCCTACTTTAACAATATCACCTTTGTTGACCCTCTTCATCTACAACAAGTACGACAACACACAGGACCACAGCAAGAGTTGGGACATTTTCATCTATCCCTGCGTACTCTACATCTTCGTGACGCTCCTAATCCTGGGCACACGACGCGTTGCTACTCAATGGGTCACCTGGTACCACAACATTAAGACTCTGAACGATGCCGATGTCAAAGAGTGGTATATTCAGAGGCACAATCAACGCGAGCGAGCGATTAGTACACATAAGCCTATGCGTAAGTCAGATTGTACCTCGCGATCCTATATGTGGTTGTTTGCTGATGCGCAATAGCCAAGCGGTTGAGCAAAGAGCCAAGGATATCTGTTGCTGCAAGTGACTCAGTGGCTCCATCTTCCGAGATGTCAATCACGCAGCCGGAGCTGTTTCATGGCCTCAGCGAACCCGCCAGTCTTGCACTCTGTCGCAAAGACCTATATGATGCAGTAGTGAAGGAAAGAGCGCGAAACTGTTGGCAGAAGCCAACGGAAGACGCGCTAGTCAAGGAACTCGCCGGTTGCTGGGACTCGACAATTTTCCTGCTCGACTGGTATTGCCGGGTGACCGACACCAAGCGACCCATTCCGTATAGCTCCACTTGGAATCTTGAGACACAAGTGGCATTGGAGAGCATGCAGCAATCCCAGAAAGGCATCAAGCTGCACAACTCTTTCATTCATTGGCGAAATGCTGGTGACGAGATATACTGCGGCATTCTCTATTTCCTCGTCGCCCTCATGGATCGATGGGTCGACTTGGTAAATGGAGGCAAAGCCGTTGCCTTGAACACGGAGATGAACACCGCCCTCCGGCTATCGGTTGGCTTTGGTCTTGCATATTATCTGATGGGTGCTGTTCTCCTTGACTACAAAGCACAGCATCTCCATACACTGTCCGAGCAGATGTCACCAATGTCGATTGAGAATGTCCACCAGATCAAGCAGGCGAAAGCGAACGATCAGAAGTTTCGGCGACACTTATATCTTGGCACCTTGTGTCGCTTCGTGGGCATTCATGTTTGGGCACTAGCGTTCTGCACTGCGCTAATATGGATCTTCAACGGCACGGATACTGGTCTGATCATGTTCCTAGCATACATGGGCGCTTACAGCGGTTTGTTGCTCTATCAGTACAACAAGATCTTCTCCGGTCCACATGCGCTCATGCCGCTTCTTGCGGCCGTCGTTCTCGGCATGATCGTAGGTAACATTCTCGTGAAAGTCATGCCTGAGGACTTCCGCTATGGTAAAGTCATTGCGCTAGCCGTGGCAACGTGGACCGCAGCGTTCCTATCTTTCAGGACGGCCAAACTTGGCATGCCCGACACGATCGATGTCCGCAAGTGGCTACGCGAAGTTTTCGTTACTTACAAGCGCGACGACCAGCGCTCTGCTTCGGCTACCTCTGTTGATATCAGAGGGGTACCGTCTCAGCTCAGGATCCATTGGTCGAGCAACGAGAAGTATCATGCGTATATTGGCGCTGGTGCGGATGCAGATTTCAGCCAGAGTGAGCTTCAAGCGTACTGCGACAAGCTGAAGGCTGCTCCGAAGGAGGACCGCTTCCGTGTCATGCCAACTGGGCATCCGGGCGACCAAATCACGGCGATGCTGCTTTCATGCACACATGACAACCTTTCTCGGCTTGTCATGCACGCATTTCCCACGATGCCATTCCTGGTTCAGCGAATCGTCCTCGCATGGAAGAATGACTTGATCAAAATCTTCATCGTCCCGATGCAGTCTGTGGCCTCGACCAACACAGATCTTCGAGCTATTTCCTGCTATTCAAATGGACGACTCACTTTATACATGGCCTCGGATTTGAATCATTCGACCGGCGCTCAGATGAATGTCAGCGCTAATTCAGCCACGATCGCAGAAACATTGCTACACGCTTGCTCCGAGACAATGTTTGGCATACCTCATCAGCAGGCCGAGATTACGGAAGCAATACTTGCGTGTAGACCTGTCGTCGAGGGTATGCATGTGGTTCCTGAGTGCAGTAAGCGATCAATTCCAGCTTTGCTTGGTGGCGCGGATGCACTAGCATTCGAGGCCGCATGTCGCAGAGAGCTGTTGCGCAATCTTTGCCTCGGCTATGACTGCGAGACTCAATGGGACACCTTGCCATTGGAAATCCGCCGGCTTTTCCTCCGACGTTGCATCGGAGCCCGTGGTCCGTTTACCAATACGGAGATGTCTTGGATCCATGCCAATGTCGCTGCCGAAGACTCCTGCACAACCCTCTCGAGAATCGCACGATATGATCTGGGCGCTTGTTTGGCTCTCAACAAACTCAACTACTTTCGTCAGCGGAGCGATCAAGCACTGAACGAGAAGGAATATCGCCAATTGACTGCAGATATCCAAGAGTCCTACCACCCTGTGTTGAATCGATCAGCAGTCTCACTGTTCAGCATCTTCACTGAATACATCAGAGTACCACTTGCATACGTGTACCATTCGATTGGTACCTGGGTAAAATTCTTTGTCCTAGCATGCATGGCCGACCCGGAGTTCCAGCGTGAGCTTAACGGCGCCTTGATTCACACACCGCGCGTCATCGCCAAGCCCACATCCTTCATCCTTACGGGCTTATGGATCTACAGTCGGGCTGCATTGTCTGTAGTCCTCCCGTTCTTCTTGTACCATCATCGCAAAGACATCGCCGGACTGGCAGGAACCGTGAAAGGCAGCTTGATCACACAGAAAAAGAATCGATTGATCGTCCGAAGCTACGGGGACACCGAGACTGCTTTCATCCATAATCTCGAGAACGGCCACTTCAAGCTTGTGTTCTATCAAGGTGCTCCCGAGCAAGAACCCTCGTGGGGCCATACCAGAGTCACGCAATACGACAACAACATGCGAGTTACTTTGCGCCAAGAATTCAAGAATGTCAAGGCAACGAATAAATTCACTTACGAGTACGGCAACAGAAGGTCATCACGAGTTATCAAGCTCTCCAAAGTTAGAGACAGCAGGATTCCGATCAGCAGAAGTTGCGTTATTGGAGACGACGAGGGAGCAAAGGTGCAATACAACCACAAGGGGCATCTGGAGTCTGGAAGCTACATCAGCCACGGGAATTTAGTGCGATTCAAGTATCATTACCGCAAAAACGCGAAGTATGATGATGAGCTGCTGCGCGCCGAGTTCGTTCTGCCCCACATGTCGGCAAACGTCAGTTGGTGTGCGCCTCCAGTCCGTCATGCCGAGAAGATGGAACGCTGGATCCCAACGCCGCGTGTACACGAAGCAACATTTGTTCAAGGCGCAGACGTGTACGAGTGTACTTGGCTGTACGATCACAAATTTCATCCGACCATCACTACGAAGCTGAACGGTCAGTCCGTCGAAACTCCGGATATGATTCGCCATGACTGGCTTGGTGTACTGAAGAAGCCAACGCGTTGTACTTTCGCCGATGAGAACCCTCTACTAGCGTTCAAGACGGCCACTTCAAGCTTCGTAAGCAGATTGTTCCGCACCAACATTAAGCAACAAGAGATCTCCACATCCCGAGCCCGGTCACAGTTATGGAAAGCTTGGAAGAAACGGAACGACCTGGACGGCGTAGTCATCCGCTGGGTGGACGAAGAGCTAATTCGGAGAGAAACTCTGCTTCGGCCATACTGGAGACGTCGCGATCGCGGTAGTTTGTTGAAGGCTGAAGATTACCTTGCGTTGCACGCCGATGCAATCATGGCAAGTTCTGATTTAACCAGTGACATTAGCGCGTGGACACCTCTCGCAGTTCGGATGAGCGATCTTTTCAGTTTTGGTCAAGGTGGCGATGCAGTCATCTTTACACGAACCAAGACACTACAGCGAGATACTGATCGCAATCTTCACGTTATTGCGGTCGACACCGGCACTTGGCCGAACGAGGGTGGCGGAGTCTCAGCATGCCGACGTGATCTCATCAACAACCTACGCACGATTAAATGGCACATGGTCGTCGAAGCCGCAAATGATTTCGGCTTGCCCAAACATCAAACCGAGGAGAACGTCGAGTCGCTAAAAATCATTCCTTTGTGGGGTCTCGACTTCATGCACCCAAGTCACGGCATGTTCACGAACAAGCTTGACAGTGAGGTCGACCATCTTGTCAAGGAAGCTACGATCACAGACATCAAGACCAATTTCATCCCGACTCTAACGGCACTTGTTCGCGGCGCGCGAGCTATCAACATGACATCCGCGGACGTCAAACAAGCTACGCGAGCCTTGGTCAATCTCAATACCTACTTTCAGGACTCGCGTCATTGGAAAGAGGTTTGGACGTCCGATATTGTTAAGGATACATGGAGGAAGTTGTGGTTGGTAGAAGATATGCGTAATGCTCAGCCACCGTCAGAATGGTTCCGCACCGAGCGGCCAACTTTGGGCCACTTCGACACGGCACTGGAGTTATGGTTCAGATGTAAGTTTTCGCCGGGAAATGGTCGAGTATCCGAGTTGACACTCTCAGATCTCTTCATCTTCTCGATCCCAATACCCGAGAAGATCCCGAGCGTGTTCCAGGCCTCTCATCATAGCGTCTCTGCTTCGTACGGTATAGTATGTAAGCTTAAGCGCAACTGTACCCTCCAGATCTGGGATCATGCGATCTCTTGGCGCGAGACCAACCTCTACCTTTCTTCGGCTATGTGCACCCTTCCACCATTCATTCGCAATTCGCTCCTCGGTTTGATGAAAGTGACGTCATGTCTCATTCTTCATCACGCGGATCAAATCCTTCCTTGCGCTGGTAAGACGATTATCATCCTAATTCGAGTATCTCCACTCACGACATGATGCAGACTTTTTCAATCCAGGTTGGGAGGTCGAAATTGGGAGTGTCAAGGGCCAGTTGACTCATCGCAATGTTTTCAAACGAAAAGTCGATCCAATTGTCAACGGCATCACAGATATGCAAAAGTTCGCGCCAGTGACCGAGATCAAAACCAAGAAGCCTACAGTCACTATGCTGTCACACGTATGGTTTGCGAAGGACATAAAGACTGCGCTTCTAGCAGCGGATATCATTTCAAACGAATGGGGCTTCAAGGATTATCAACTCGATATCTATGGCGCACTCAACAAGTCGCCCGTGTACTCGTCAGAGTGTCAAGAGATCTTGGCATGCAAAGGACTTGGAGGGAGTGTCGCACTGAAAGGCACTGCAGACCCAGCTATGGTATTGGCGAACACATGGGTCTTCCTCAATTCGTCGGTCTCGGAAGGCTTGCCACTTGCGCTAGGCGAAGCTGCATTGACTGGTGCTCCCGTGGTGTGCACCGATGTGGGAGCGTCGCTGCGCGTGCTGACCGATCCTGATAACGGCAAGCGGTACAGCGAGGTTGTCGCACCGAATGATGCTTACGGCCTAGCACGAGCTCAGATTAACCTTCTCGCCATGCTTGACGAATGGGCGCAATACGCCGATGATGACGGCAAACCTGCGCCCATACTACCACACAAGCCTACACCAAAAGACGTCGAGATCATTACCCGGCGCATGTACGAGAAGACGGAGCAGCGGCGCAAGCTCGGCATGATGGCGCGTTCGATCGTCCAGAAGTCCTTCGGAGGTGAGCGCTACCTTCGTGAGCACGAACAAATGCTGTGGATTGGCAAAGCTTGCTACGAGATGCTCGGCCTCGAAAAGCGTGTTCCGCCGCCACGAAACCCAGCGCGCATGCTGTCATTGCGCCACCGAACAACGCGCACGCAGCAGGTTGAAACAGGATCAAGTACTATGGACACGCAGCTGGAAAAGATGCAGCACCCACGCCGACCATACGCCATGAGACACCATTCGAATGCAACATCGTTCTCATCTATATATATCGATCAGCCTGCAGGTTCGTCGACGTACTCAGATCCCATCTGGGAGCAAGAAGAATGGGATCGCAATCCGTACACTGCAGGAACGTCAACGAAGTACACCGAGTCGGAAAGGAGCGAAGATCTGTACCCATCAAATGCGCCGCCTATCACCAGGCCCTTGAAGGCGCGCTCGCGTGCACAACCTGCAACATACATTCCCACATCTCCAGTTTCTCGGGGCAAGCGCCCTATACAGCATGGCCACGGCGGATTCGAGCGAGATGGCAGCTTCAGAGGGGATTTTGCGGTACCAAAGATGGACTCGAGGCGTGCGGTGCTGATGAGGCAAAGCTTGGCGAGCCCGGAGAGCGGGAGAAGTAGCTTGAGGCCGAGAAGTCATTTGAATGAGGTTGAGCTTGCGGAGTATGGCAATGTGGATGGAAGGCTATGAGGGAGAAAATGATCCTAGTCTTCTTTTGTTTTAGATGCATTTGGAGTTTGGGAAGTGACGATGCATACTTAGGAACGCTCGCTTGTATGCATGGTTTAGACTCATTGGCAGGCGTCTTTAAAAGTTTTAAAACCGCAAATTGCAACTTTTTTTTTGGCTTATCAAGGTCATGCATGCTTGTATAGAATTCCTGCTTTTCCACAAGAGTGGCTAATGCAATGTTTGTTCAGCGTGCAACGATTTAGAAACAAAACTTTCCCGTAAGAAAGCATCTCGGGTCATCTTCAGTGCAAGTGAAGGTGAGTAAGGCGTGACGAAGAGCTTGGCCTGCGTTCAACGGCTTGGTGATACAATAACCCAATATGGCAGGTTGCCACGCGTTTGTCATCAGAGGTGAAGGTGAACTAGCGTGGAAGAGCTTGGCCAGCGATCAGCAACTTAATGAATAATTGCCTGATCGGGTGTATTAGGATATTGCCGGCACATGAGAAGAAGAATACAAGAGCTTGGCCCGTATTCAATGGCTTTGTGAAAAATTGCCGAATCGGAAACTTGGAGTAATATGAAGCCATCTCGAGACTTTTATGTCTCGATGTAATAGGATCATGCGCAGTCGTTCCAGTGTGTATACAACCACCTGGATGAGATCGACGATGTATTGCGGCTTCCAAGCCTTGCAAGCAGCGCTGCTTAGACTGGGCAACGGGACTCGAGAATGAGGAAGCTAAATGTAGGTGCGCAAGACGAACAGTAAATGTGAGAGTTCAGCCAGTGAGATTACCAACATCTGTCTCGAAGCCGTTTGTCGGTCTAGCCGTTTGTCTGTCGAAAGGATTTTAAAGCGACAGCTTCGAAATAAAAAGCCCCTCGACCATCTTCCCAATCACCAGCGATAGCCAACGACCGTTGTGCCAATACGTGCAACCATCGAGCCTCAACCGTGCTCACCATGTCGACTTCGCCCGTCCTTCTCACATCAGGCGATTGGACACCCACAAATACGTGCGCTCCATCCTTGCTAAGGCTGCCGCCTAAGATCCGGAATAAGGTCTATGGCCTCCTTCTCCAGAACCACGGACCAATACGAGTTGACAGCTCCCCACCAGGCTAACGTCGGGAGATTGGCCGGGACAATTGTACCTGAGCTGTTGTCCCTAGCCGGAGATGCAGCAGATATACGCCACTCTATGTAGGCCCAATGAGCAAGTTGTTCTTGACATGTCGAACAGATCTGCTGAGAGGCGGCTACAACATACTACAGTCGCAACACCATCCTCATCATGCATCACGCCGCGAACGGCTTCTATATCACCTACGGCACAAAACGCTGGCTGGAAGAGATTGGTTCCCAAGCTTCTATGGTTAGAAAAGTCGTTATAGACCTGGACTGTTTGTGTCCTGCAGACTGCATGATCGCGTGGCCAGGTTTTGGCAAGCATCACCACCTCAGCCTCGAGATGTTCGATGTGAAACCCGTGCTGGGCTACATGTGGCGGTATGAACTGAGCCTGGACATATCCTTAACACAAGATGGAGGGCGCAGATATCAGGAGAACATCGCGGAGCATCCAACGATCTTGCCACCAGCTGCGTACGGGTACGATGTTGCGTCTATCACGCAGACATTTCGATCGCTGATGCAAGAACAGTTGAGGGTAAGGGAGTACGGCTCTCTACTCCACTCCGTTGGCATAGAGCGGGATAGTGCAATGGGTGCCTTGCAGTGGGCGACCACGAATAAATCTGGCTGCCCAGATTACAACACTCCGAAGGATACTTGCGGCTGCACACAACAGCTGAAAATCTTCGCTCCATACACCAATACGTTCTCGATCTTGGAAGGCGGGGACTTGTTGCGTCTACAAGATCGAGAAATGTCGATGCGATTCTTCTCACTACCAGACAGTATACATGAGAAGGTCGTCGACTTCATTGTCAAGCAGAACCGACCGATCGAGATTGATGTCAATACACAGCGCGGCTTCGACCCTAGTCTTGCGCAAGTTGATCGCTCTATCTTCTGGGAAAATTGGGATCGGTTCATCAAGCACAATAGGTTCATCCTCCGGTATACGGTACGTGACGGCTCGAGCAATCTGTCCGACCTCGGCAGTCTTCGTCGACTACTACGCAAGGACTTTAAAGCTCCTCTTTGGGAGGCTTCAGGGTTTTGCGCATGGCCATTTCCGTTGCTTCTAGAAGATGCAGTGGCAATTCGTGTGGTATCGGTCTTCGCATCACGCGGGGCGGTTTGACTCCAAGAACTTCGCATCGATGCACTGCCTCTGGTAGCGGAGACTTCGTCAACCTCTGGGGCGCGGGACGTGGTCATTGTGATCAAGAACAAGTCAGGCAGAGGTGTGGCGAAGCACAAGCTGATCTGCATGAACTGCGACAGAAGGTTGCTAAGGAACTGGTGGGTGCTGCATTCCCCTCGTTGGTAAAGGGACGCGTGCCGTGTCCAAAGATCTGACCGACACGATGAGGGCTCCTGAAAACTCCGCTTTCTGCTGGCAGCGCGTTAGCCGAGTGTTGGAGCATGCTTGGGGACAGATGGCGGGCATAGTGGGCTGTCAAGCCTGGGAAAGGTAGTATCGGAGGATAGCAGAAGTTTTAGAGATTTTATGAGATTTCCTGGAGCCCCATGGACGTCTCTTCCCAGATGTGACTGATGACGTCGGTTTCGCGCTCGTTATGGGACCTTCCTTATTGTTCCCTCAACTAGGCCGGAGCTAGATCTCTATCGTCCAGAAGGACGATGAGGGGCACACTACAGTGCCGATCGCTGAAGCGACCCGCTCGGTGAAGCGACCCACCCCAACATCATAACATGTCAGCATCTACGCCTACTCAGGAGTAGCGCGTTTCATTACTGATTATGTAATAGGAGGATATATATTCGCTCTCTTTGATATACTTATCAATCAACCAACTTCTTCCTCAATCCTCCTCTCTCACATGTTA
>ML978306.1:8762-19774 GCA_010015745.1 Setomelanomma holmii
TGCTGTAGCAGATCTTACTGCTTCAAGAGCCTGACAGCATAGAAAAGCATCTTGCGCTTGGCCTAGCTCTGCAATTGGCGCACTACTAGGCGCTGGTAGAGGTACCTGCTCTGGCGCATGGATCGCAAGGCCTGCATATGCTCTAGGCATATCAATACTTTGTACGCCGCAAGGTAGGTAAACATAGCGTGTATATATATATCGTCACAAGAAAACAGCAGTAGAGTGATAGTTGTAATATTGTAATAGTAGTTATATTGTAGAATATTGTAATGTAAGAGTGTTGTTCGAAGTTTACTGTAGATTGATACTAAATAGGGGTATGGCCTCTGCAGCATGTGAGTACGTATACGGTATAGCCTCTGCAGTGAGCACGCGAGCACGTATATGGTACAGCCTCTGCAGTGAGCACGCATAGCCTCTGCAGCAGGCCTATAGGCCTCTTTGGGCAAAGAAAAATGGCCTTCGGGCCCAAACAATAGCTAAGGGGGCATAGTCGCAGGTGTTCGCTGTGCACAACCTCTGTCAGTTAGCAAGCCACGAAATTGCGATGAGCGAGGGGAAGGGCCATCGGGGCCAGCCCCTCGGGAATTCATAAGGCAAGGAGCAAGTTTCTTTGCTCTTACTTTTATCTTTAGACTAAGTAGTGTTTCTCTTGTTCTTGCCTTAGTCCTTAGATTCGCCTTAGTAGATATTGTTAATATACAGTAAATCAGTTCTGTATTAGTTGTAACTTCCTTTTACGTACTGTAGTCCTTGCAACGTTTTCCTTACGTTAGGTCCTTCGCAGGCTTTTTCCTTTATAGGGCAGTATCTACAAGTATTGCGCATTTTAACATTAAACTTGTAGAGTTTGGTATCAGGTCAGATAGCTTCTGCTGTAAGGGTGTTAAGGGTGTTGACTTGAACTGGCGTGCGCATAAGTTCTGCCCTAACGTTAGGTTTCAATCCTTGTTAGCATATGGTACAAAGTGCTTAGTTATTCTAACCAGTCTGTATTGCATAGATAAGAAACTTGTTAGTATAATTAGCTGCAGACTTAGTTTGCGTAAGGCGTTAGATGACTCTTTCAGCAGTCTTGGTCTCGTTCGTAAGTCTAAAGGCAGTACGCACTTTCTCCTTAAAGTGGTTGTAGTCTTCAAACATGTTAACTAGGTCAGCGTCCTTAAGGTTAGATCCTATGTACTTAAGTAAGAATAGGCAAATCTATTTCGCTGCTTCTCTTCTTATGCAGGAGGCTGTTACGAACATTGGAAATGACTGGCAAGGGATACACGGGATGGTGCACAGACCACTCTTCCCCCACCAAAGGTCACGTGACAACATCCCGCCAAGCACAACCATCCCAGGATGTACACGATAACCAGGATGGATAGGATGGCCCCATCAGTATATAGCTAGGGCCTGGTGGCATTGCTAGACTAGTGTGTTCAACTTCATAGAGTACCTTACCAGTACCCTTTGTACCAATCTACAACTTGGTTACCTTGCACTTGACTACAGTCTCCATCTGTCTACCTTAGTGCGCCTCTCGTACTTAGACTCTGACTACTACTCAGTATCTGTACTTGAAACCCTGTCCAACAATCCCTTCCACTCACTCCCCGAGAACCGACCGTAGAGCCTTTGGCACACGAGATTCATCTCCAACCAAGGGCCTTCACAGAGGCTACCAGTGAAGGCTGATCGTCGAATGCGACATCAGATGCTCTGAGTTTGAAGTAGAGATTGAACTAGAGGAGCTAGTCTTCAAGGGTAGTGCAGTCTCTATAATAGAGGTCAGGTCTAGCGACCTTTGTTGCAACCTTGTAGTTGTAGGTAGCAGCAGAGGTGCTTTAATCTATTAAAGTATCACTTATCTTAAGGGTGTTCAAAGTGTAAAGGCCTATACAGAAGGGTATCTGTGTTAGGTCTAGCAGTTGGTTCTTAGGGAGTGAGTGAGTTTAAGAGGGATTGGTAATACTAAGACAGTACGATAGTGCGTCTGAAAAGAGTATCAGGTTCGTGAGAACAATAATTAATTGCTAATACGAAGTTGAACACAATAGTCTATAGGAGACCATCGACTCTGAATATATACTTCGTAAGTGTAGCGCTCAGTCAAGAGCAGGGTGCTCCATCCTGAGCGCTCATACCTGAGCAGTCATGTGACGTCATGCTCCAATGTGAGCGGTCACATGACCTAGGGTATCATGAAGGGGGGTGGTTTGTGTTACCTCATTGGCCCTTAATAAGTCTGGGCGCTTATTCTGGCGTTGTTGAGAAGGGGTTCTTAACATTGTCGTACTTAGCTTTGGTGTCCTCCACTAGCTTGAACCACGTGCCAATCACCACAGGATCTTCCTGCAGTATTCTCTGTCTATTCTTTGCTCAATTGAACGCCATTTTAAGCTCGGTTGAGCGCGTTACAAAGCGCTCAGCCTAGTGCTTGTGTCACGGTTTGGAGTCTCTCCTGTTGTACGACGTATCACAGTTTCACGTCTCCACTTCTGTACTACGTAGTACACCTCACCGCTGCTCTGCCTCGCCAGCACTACATATACTATTCGTAGCCACATACAATAGAACCTCAGTTCAATCCTTCAATTCTTCCTGCATGCGCACTGTTTACCCACCGCGACAGCTTGCCTACAGGCTCTCCTCCACACACACCCAGCATTTTATCAGCCATATCTGCTACCTTGCACAACTGGGGCGCAAACCCTTGCGAATTGAGGTTAAGGATATATTAGATAATCGTTTGCTCTTCAGTGCGCGTGAGCTTGAGGCTGTTTAGGATAATATCAACGCAAAAAGGTACTCCTTTAACACGTTGATCAAAGGTTGAATGTTTAACGTTGAAGGCCTTAGCAGCAGCCTAGTGGCTTTGAAATTGCCTAGATAATAGGCTTAAAGAGCAAGCTGAAATCTGCCTTCATGTTCAAGTGATATCGCGTTTGGTGGTTGAGGCATACAGAATGGAGGGTAGATGGTGGGGGCTTAGCATATTTTGGGCAGCTAGGTGGGCTGGGCAGCTCGGTGGTGGAATACGTTACTATTCGCAGCGCGCGCATTCTAAAGAAACGCACTTCATGCACTGCACTAGACTCTACAGCTGTCTTCCCAACGCCTTTCTAGAACACCTCTAATGTTCTCTACCGTAGCACTGCTGCAGCCTCTTTAGTTCGCGCCGTCTACTGCTGCGACGAGCCCCGTGTTCATACCGCGCAACTTGAACCAGAAGCCGTCCCGCTGTGCCAAAATGCCATTGCGTTCAACACCCAGATCAGGCAGCCCCGATCGTTCATACAGGAATGCAGTGCCGTACGAATTGAACCAGGTCTCCTGACCCTCCCAATCCCGCTACAGTAACCGCCCTCCCATGGGCACACATCGCACCGTACGTTGCCCAAGTTGTCTACCAGCTCGACGTAGATCGTCACCCGCTGCTCCTCGATCTTCACCGCGCCACCCCCCCAGCGCAGCCACTCCGTCTTTCTTTCCAAAGCGCAGCAAAAGATGACCGCCAGCGTTGCCTCGCCAAATTCCCACACGCCCCGCACGCTAGCCTGCTCGCCCAGCGCGTTCAGGTCCACGCTGCACTGTGACTTCCAAGTCGAAAGACGCCAACTTCCATACTGTATGCCTGCTCCGCAAACTGCTCGGATTCTCTGTCAGCGTCGAAAACCGCGCCCTCCGCATCCGAATCCTCGTCTATAGTACAACACCCTGCTCCTCATCGCGTTAGTACGCGCGCATCGTTGCCCACGCTGTTGCTCTTACCAAACGCACCCCATCAGACCTGGCCACACGAATCAGGTAATGGCTTTATCTGCGTTAACATCACGTGCCCCTCCGCATAATCCCCGGATAAGCACAACTCCGCTTCAAATTGTCATTGCGCCCGTGCGTTGCTTATAAAGACTGGTCGGCTAAAGATCTAGACCTTGGACCACGCAAAACCACTTCACAGTACAGGTAACTTTCACAAGATACACCATTGAGGTCTTGGGAGAAATCCTGGCGTGGTTTGTTAGTCGTATGGGTTGTCTTGCTGGCCCTTGGTCTGTTCTACTTCATTACCTAAATAGTAAGCATCACAGCTCTGCTAGAACGTTCTCGAACAATCTTCACGAACTATGCTGTGGATATCGCGCATACGAGGCATGAGCCGTCGAGGAAAGTTTCTTAGTGGATCGAGTGAAGCTTCTTGGCGCTCGACAAATACTGCTCACTAGCCTCGGCGGTGATGTAACGCGCCTTGGTAGTTGCAATGGCGAACCTGATTTGAGAACATTGCGCCGAGACCGACCAGCGCAGAACCTAGCCGTAAAATCGATGGCAACCATTCCCCAAACGACCGCAAGCGCGCGTGTTTCGAGCTACGCTCATGGCGCATGGCTCGGCAATTACAAAGCTCCAGTTTTGTTTTTAAGTCTTCTCATCCACGCGTCGTCGCGTTTCTACCTGGACCACGCCTGGGTATCCCTCATCGCCATTGTACACAATCTACAGCCTCTGCTCTACCCCCAACATGAACCACTCCGACAAGACGCACGATGAGGCGGCCCATCCCCAGGCGCTCAATGCCACCACCGATGTCAACATGACTGAGGCGCCTGTCACATGGAAGGCCTACCTCCTCTGCGCGTTCGCCTCCTTTGGAGGTATCTTCTTCGGCAAGTTCACTACTGTCTACAACTTATGTGTGGATGCGTGCTGATGATGTGGAAAGGTTATGATTCTGGGTACATCAACGGCGTGCTCAACTCTCCTCTTTTCATCGAGGAGGTCCAGGGTCCTATCTGCCCGCAAGGTCTTAACACCCCGAATGGCGCTTGCGCAATCAGTAGTAGCAACACCTCGCTTATCGTTTCCATCCTCTCCGCTGGTACCTTCTTTGGTGCTCTCGCAGCTGGCGATATTGCCGACATCTATGGTCGCAAGTGGACCATCGTCATGGGCTGCGTCATCTATATGATCGGTAGGATATCCAGGGCACATGCACGTTAGTGTGAAATCTGGTCGCTGATATCATTATAGGTGTTGTTCTGCAAATAGCTGCAAGTGGCAGGGACCTTCTTGTGGCGGGCCGTGCTATCGCTGGTGTTGGTGTCGGTTTTGAGTCTGCAATCGTCATTCTCTACATGTCGGAGATTTGTCCCAAGAAGGTCCGTGGCGCGCTTGTGTCCGGTTACCAGTTCTGCATTACCCTTGGTCTCCTACTCGCTGCCTGCGTAAACTACGCCGTACAGGGTCGCGGAGACACTGGCGAATATCGCATTCCCATTGGCATCCAATTCGCCTGGGGTCTCATTTTGGGCATCGGTGTTGCGTGCCTGCCAGATTCTCCTCGTTACTTCATCAAGCGTGGGCGCACGGTGCAGGCTAAGAAGGCTTTGATGAAGGTCCGCGGTGTACACCCCACGAGCCCTGATGCCGAGCATCTCAGAGCGATGGTCGATTTCGAGCTTGCAGAGATCATCGCCAATGAGGAGTACGAGCGCGAACAGACGCCCGCTGGCGGTTGGCTCGCCGGGTGGGCGAATTGTTTCAAGGGCTCCCTCTTCCAGTCCAACTCCAACTTGCGCAAGACCATCCTCGGTACCTCTCTCCAGATGATGCAGCAGTGGACCGGTGTTAACTTCATTTTCTACTATTCCACACCTTTTCTGCAATCGACTGGCGCGATCAGCAACACCTTCCTGATCTCCTTGATCTTCACCTTGGTCAACGTCTGTTCTACGCCGCTTTCATTCTACGGCATGGAGAAGTTCGGTCGTCGCACGCTCCTGTTGTATGGCGCACTTGGCATGTTGATCTGCCAGTTCTTGGTAGCCATCATCGGTGTTACTGTCGGCTTCAACAACTCCACCACCCTCGCTGATGGAACAACCCGAGCCAACAACCTTTCCGCTGTCAATGCTCAGATCGCATTCATCGCAATCTTCATCTTTTTCTTCGCCACCACCTGGGGTCCTGGCGCCTGGGTCCTTATTGGTGAGGTGTTTCCCCTCCCAATCCGCTCTCGTGGCGTTGCGCTCTCTACAGCCTCCAACTGGCTATGGAATACCATCATTGCTGTCATCACTCCGTAAGTGTCTCCATTCATACAAGGGAAACTTGCTTTAACTAACACATGCAACAGTTACATGGTCGGCACGAATGAGGGCAACCTCCGTTCTTCCGTGTTTTTCATCTGGGGTGGCCTCTGCACGATTGCTTTCGTCTACACGTACTTCTTGGTTCCCGAAACTAAGGGGTTGTCCCTCGAGCAGGTCGACCAGATGATGGCGGAGACTTCCCCAAGAACCTCAGCCAAGTGGCGTCCAACTCACACCTTTGCGGAGGCCAGTGTTGAGAAGGGTGGTGCGGCGCGCTTGGAGGGCGGCCAGGTCTTTATGGACACGGAGAAGGTCAAGCGCACAGCCTCCATCCATTAGAAAATTGCCGACAACTACAGTATCGCGACAGCATACAGGCGGTACAGTCTCTCGAGAATTCTATCTAGACTACTCGTTAGTCTAGTTACCGTACAAGATACTGTAAAGGTACAGGCTTATAAGTAACTGATCACCTTCTATTAGTTCTAAGAAGTCTAATTACAAATACTTTTACAAATACTATTTACTCAGGTTTTGAGATCTTCGTGTCTTGTTCTCCGCTATTTCTCTCTCTTCTCCATCTACAACCGGCAAGCTTAGTCAAGTCCCGGGTAGGATCGAACGTAGGCATGTTGTACGGCTCCCAAACACCATTGCGGTACCACGAGAGGCCACCACTACGAAGCTCGACCGCATCGCCATGCTCTGGTGCTAGTGGAAACGCCTGGGAGATAGGCATGAGGCCCGCGGCTCGCGCGCGTCGCCTAGATCGTGCTTGCAACTCAATGATGTTGTCGGCTTCAGTGGACGAGCGAATGTTTTCAGATGCATAACGGCGATGGCTACGGCCACGACCGCGATGACCGCATGAGCGATGTTCATCGATCGGAGCCTCGCTCATACGGGTGTAGGACTCCTCCATGAACACAAAGCCGCCACAAGGTGACGATGGAGGCTCAGCGAAACGCACAGTTCGAGTAGGGGGAGTTCGCGGTACTTGAGCCGGGCGAGTGGTAGAAGGGCGAGTGGTAGAAGGGCGAGGTGAGCGCGTCGATGCTGCTGGACGGGTCGTAGTTGCTGGACGCTGCGTATGGGTCTGCGATGTGAAGCTGGACGTTCGCTCGTACTCCTCAGCTCGTGCAGCACGGATAGCGACCTCGTTGATGGCCTGCTCCACGACCGAGCTAATGCTCTCCACTCGTGTATGAGCGAGATAGAAGTCGTCTTGGTCGACGATCTCCTGTGCCTGAAGCCGAGAGACATGCTCCCGCGCTGCCACGACGGCATCGCTATGTCGGTTGTATACGTCTGCGATGTGACAGCGGTCATGGAGGAGTGCGCCGGTCTCGTTGAAGTGCGCGTCGAGAGCGACCAACTCGTCACGGCGGCGACGGTTGTACGGATTTCATCGGGCGTGGCGACGTTCTCTTGACGTCCATCACGTCCTCCATGCGAACATGGAGGCGAATTGCACACTAGATTCGAGCGATAGCCGCAGTAAGTCTATATTGTTTGGATCGAGATAGGAATGTTGATTGGGCTCGACGACACGGAAGAGGAAGTTGCATTTGATCGTACACCGTTGGCGCGATGATCTCCGTACCGTGATGAGCTAGAATCAATGGAGGAGCGAGGTGTGCGTACAGAAAGAGTAAGATCACCGAGTCGCCAAGTCAAGCCCTCGAATTCTTCCTCACCATCCTCATAGCGACTTCAACTTCGGAGTCTGGAAGAGGAATGGCGTCGACGTTTGTTGCTCGGTCGATGGCCTGCTCGGTGCGATAGCGGCCAAAGAATGCGAACATGGTTTCGATGTTGGCTCGCATTGTTAGAGAGGGTACAAATGCTGGTTTTGAAAGACCTTATTGGTCAAAGAGCTTTGGTTGAGGTTGAAGGGTTGACCAGAAAGTGTTGAGTGGATGGATGGAGAGAGATCTGAGTTGATCAATGGCACAGTTGTCAATAAGCAAGTCGGCTTGAGACTTGCTTGAGGCTTACTTGGTACTCTCAAGCAAGTCAAGGCTAAGAGCGAGGCTTGCCTGACTTGCTTGAAGACTTGATACTTTAGGGTGTATATTACGTGAGGAGGCGCAGGTAGCTGAAATTGCTAGGTTTAGTAGAGTGACAAGATAGCTTGCTTAGTAAGCTGCTAAGTTAACTTACTGTCTAATCTTTGTTTTGCCTCTGTTTTGCACCCAGCTACTGCAATATTGAAACTATCTACGCCTCTACAATTGCTATACAGGCGCGTTTTCTGTTATTTTAATTAAATCGTTATGCCGCCTAAAGCCACAAAGCCTCCTACAAAACGCCCTGCTGGCACAGCAGCTACGTCCTCTTTAAACTGCCTTTAAGGTAGAGGCAGAGATACAGCTACGTAACTGATCAAACTTAGTGACACGCAAATATTGCTGCTAATACGCTTATCGCCCTGTAAAGATCTAGCAGAGAGCTAGGCTACTCAGAGCGCGTTGCCGTCAACATTTGAGGAGCGCCTACGCAACGCGCAGAATAAAGACGCAATCTTTGTGCTAGAGGAGGATAGCGAAGCTACAACTGCGGCTATAACTAAGGCTATCAATGCAGAGGCTAATAGCCTCTTTCCTTGTAGCTTTGCTGATGATCTGGAGGGCATCTAATAGGACCGCCTACCTCGTTTCTGCCCGCCTCCCGTTACAACTAGACCGCGCTCTGGCTGGATCTTTCGTCACAGCTACTGTGTTACACTCCGTACGGATATGACGAAGATATGGTTCGTCTGCTGCTGGTGCCACAACCGCAAGGTTACCAGTCGAGGAGGCCCTGGCTGCTACAACGTCACCGCTGCTACAACGTCTGCTATTAAGCATCTAGCAATAGATACACTAGGCTATAATCTTACAAAAGATGGCTCTAAGAAGCTACTAGCAGGTGTAACGGGCTGAACCCGAGGTCACATGACTAGGCTGCTAGCCTAGTCGCTTCCTCCCCTTCTGTCCCTCACCTTGCCTCAGCAGCACGTGGACCGTGCGCCAACCCAAACAATCAGGAAAGCCGCCTACATTACTGTTCTTCTCTTCATCTTGACTGTAAATAGCATCTGGGTTAGGTAGCTGGAATACAGTGCCTACAAACCGTTCACAGCAGGCGCCACAAAGACTATTGCGCAGATTGTTGCTGAGGGCGTACCAGTACCGCAGAAGGTAGTTACTGCGCTGGGTAGTTTCGATCAGCAGCGCTTTCAGATAGCAGCAGTTGTGTGGCTTGTTGAGAGTAACTACCTACTGCGTGAGCTTAGATCGCTGTCTTTTCAAGAGATAATAGAGCTAGCTAACCCAGCGGCGGTAGAGGCGCTGTAGGTAAGTTACAATAGCGTTTCTACTTTTGTTATAAAGCTGTTTAGCGCTATACAACTGCGCGTTGTTAAGGCTATACAGACTGCTCGTAGCAAGATCTATATCAGCTTTGATAGGTGGACAACAAAGGGTGGCAAGTGAGGCTTTCTAGGTATTGTTGCTCACTTTGCAACAGTAGATGGTAACGTCGTCGATATGCCTATCGACCTCCCACAGCTCACGGGCGCCCATACAGGCGAAAGGCTTGCTGAGGTTGTTACCTTAACGCTTAAGACCTACAGCATTACAGCCGACAACGTAGGTTACTTTGTGCTCGATAACGCCAGCAATAACGACACTGCAGTCGCTGCGCTCGCCTGCCAGTATAACTTTACTGCAGCCTATCTGTTACGCGCTAGCAGGGTTATCCCTACGCTCTCTCAGTCTATACATATATATAGCTTCCCTCATTCATAGCTATACAATTAACTCAGTCCTTCATTCTTCTTCTGTATCACACACGTGAGACTATCAGTGGCTCTGTTGCGGCCCTCATACTCTCAATCTTGTCAGCCTAATGATTCTCTTCGGGGGCGATCAAGCGTGGCGTTGCGAAGGACTGCTTGGTATATTGCTTGCAATCATCAACTACATCAAAACTGTTGGATGTGGGAGCACAGGGCAGGTATGAATGAGGCAGAAGGTTGTTGTATTGAGAGAGCTACTGCGAGCGATTATATACACAACCAGATGAGTAAGCAGGTGACTAACAGAGTCACGTGAGATGCAGTTCACAGTGTACTGTGTGAACTGAGGTGCCAGGCTGACACATCCCTTGCATCTAGGGCAAGATGAAAGAAAACGTCAGTCGACGTCCTAGAACCGACAAAGCTTACTGCCCTTTCTACCGCATCATTGTCGACATTATCCAACTCCAGAAGCATAGTGAAGCCTGGACGGGGACGTTGGATATAGACGAGCTGAAGCCATTTTAGGCTCTTCTGCTCAGGAGCTCCTCTCATCAGCTGGCATCAAAGTCGAGACAAGGTCGCCAGACACTCCTGCACAGCTGGGGGGTGCTGAGCGAGCTGGGGCTATTATTGTTACCGTCGCCAGAGTTCTTCGAATCCATGCTGGTCTACCTAAGACCTTAGCTAATGAGCTAGTCTGCACAGCAGCTAGGCTACTCAACATCACGCCTACGAAATCTATTGACTGGCGCACACCACATGAGATGGTCACTGGCGTTTGCCCAGACCTCTCTTGACTCTACGTTATTAGAAGCCGTAGACTTGTGTTCAACAAGCACCTAGCTAGAGGAGATAAGCTTAAGGATTGCACCTTTAAGGGATTTCTCCTTAGATACAACGCCTTGAATATCAATCAAGTATGGCTACCAGCCACAAACTGCGTCATCTGCGTACGCGACGTACGCTTTGTAGACGAGCTTTACAAGGATAAGCTGTCTACTCTACCTGCAAGACCTTATGTGATTGAGACTGCACACAGTCCTGAGGAGCAATACGATGGTGACACTATCGTAGTCGCCCAGCCAGTGAGGCAGCGACAGGCTACAGTTGCTTCCACGCCTGCACAGAAGCAGATACAGCAACTG
>ML978306.1:19784-62269 GCA_010015745.1 Setomelanomma holmii
GAAGGCATAGCCTCAAGGCTTCTGTTAAGGCAGCTTCAAAAAAGAGAGCAGCTGCGCAGGCTCAGAGTGGTAGAGAGGCCTCAGGTGCTGCAGCAGCTCCACCACCATTTCAGTCACGACACGGCTGAGCAATTAATCTTCCAGCTAAATATAGATAGCTGTATATATTAATCAAGATCTATAGATCTTACTACAAAGAAACATCGCGATAATAGCTATTGTTCGTGGCTCAATAGCCTTAAGTATAGGTGCTGTTTTGATGTTCAAGGTGGCTCGAACGGCTGGGTGGCTCGGACGGCCGGGCACCACGGTAACCCCGCCATTCATTATCTACAAAGGACGCGTCCACATCTCTGCGTGGTACGAGGAGGCAGATATACCGCACAATTGGAAGCTCTCAGTCTCTGAAAACGGCTGGACAAACAAGGCGCTTGGTCTTGAGTGGTTGAAGCACTTTGACGCGCATACAAAGGCGCGCCAGGTAGGGGGGAAGGAGGGGGGAAGGAGGGGGGGGGTAACAGGCTGCTCATTTTGGACGGCCATGAGAGCCATCTCAACCAGGATTTCAAGGACTACTGCCTTGAACGTAAGTTCCTTACCCTCTGCATGCCACCTCACTCGTCGATGCGCACTACAAAGCAAAGTACGCTACGTACGTACCTCATGGACGAGGCCATGCTGATCAACAACCACTACAATACCTGTTAAAACCATTTGCACGATCCAACTAAAGATACCCCGCAATGTCCAGTGAACGTTATTCACGTGTACCCATGCACGGTGACGCGTTTTACCGGGGCGAGTCAACACATCCCTACTTCGAAACTTTCTTCGTCTGCAGCCGAACATCGATGCATCGATGCGGTAGGGTTGTTAGAACCAAGTTCCTGGAGACGCCGCCGATAGCGCCTCTACGTCTACTCAACCCATGCACAGTAGCTGCATTTCAGACGCACGTTCCCATATTGAACAACTGCCCTGGACCTGGTTGCCTGAATACTTCAAATAATGGAGGTACCTATGATCGCTGAATGTCAACAGCCAAGTGGAACTGTTATGGGACCGAACGGAATACCCCTCTATTCGAACTCGTCCAGTCGAGCCTTGGTGACAGGCCTTGACTTATTGAGACTGTAGATGGAGATGCGATGACAAGAACTAGTCACGTGTAGACCCCAGTTCCAGCTGGTGCGAACTTCCGAGGGTTGGGTGTTGAGTGAGTTGTCCCAACAGCGGACAACAATCTCAACCCAGCCTTCGACGTTACATGGGAGATCATACTCCCATGTACGCCAACTCCATTTGCGCTTCTCGGAGAGGTTTTCTAGCCAGACGATGTACCAATTGAAGCCGCCGTCCATGGAAAGCTCAATATGCTCAGGCCACCTACCACCGCCTGAATACGCCCATCCTTTGCAACGAATCTTGCCATTTTGAATAACAGCCTGTTTTGTCCATGGCGACATGATGGCAGACTGACAGGCATCTCCTGAATCTGGATACCGTCCGTCATCCTGAGGTTGTGTTTCCCGACTTGTTGTGCAAAGTGGAGGTATTCCTTGCTTTGGACAGGAGCCCTGGTGGGATTCTTGATAGCCTTGATTCAGTAAAGCCATTTGACACTCCTTGCGCCGATATAGCCCAAGACGACGACGCGAAGAGGATAAACATGAATTCTCGGCAAGGCTTCTCCGTTCATCTCCCAAGCAAGTAATACTTCGTTGGCCTTGACCTTGGACCAAAGAACACCGACAAGATAGTTCATGACATGATCGTCCTTGAAGTAAGTGTCCGCACCGTAAAACTCAAGGTGCCCAGCACCATCGACCAAGCCACCGCATGCTTTGATAACTTTCTTCAGGCTGAGGCCAACCCAGGTAGCCGTGCCGATAGCTCCCTCAGCCCAGGGAGCTTGAGGAACCTCATCACCTTGACCTGGATACTTGAGGATCTGCTCGATGCGTCGCATGCCGGAGCACTGAATGGTTGCAAGTTTCTCGACGCGAGGAAACCTGGACTCGTCCATTAGGTCGCCAAGGGTGAACGATTGAGGGGTTTTGACAAGGCCATCCATGACGAAGCTGAAGTCCTCCTTATCGATGATAGGAATGCATCCATGGTTTCGAACAAGATGCAGACTATCTGGTGTCACTACCTTATCCGTCACAAGTCGCTTCGGTGGCTCCCTATTGTACGGGAATTGCAGCAGGTGTAGCATGTCGGGGTGCTTCTCCTTGAGAACCAGGGTCCAAGAGTCGTCTGGAATTTGAGTAAGTTCACCTCCAACTTCATGATGCCACATCTCCCAGCGATTTCCAGGAAGTAAAGGATTGGTCGCTGGAATAGGACCAAGCTGAAATTCGGGGTTCGGAGGGAATGTTTGAGAAGTCAGAATCTTATGCGCAGCAGCTTTCTTCTCGGGATAGTTCTCCCATTCTACAAAACTACAAACCTCAATTAACGTGTGCCCGCTAGCTAATGTCAACTTCAGAGCGACTCACCCAACCCACCCTTTCCGCTCACGAGCAAAAAGCTCATCGCGGTCACCTACAGACTTGATGGCCTCATCATCTCCAGTCAATTCCCCGAAAACCTGAGGGTCAAGGGTCTTGGTTTCTGGGCCTGTCATGTCGAGGACTGGGAGCTCGGCTCCTACCAACCCATGCTCAATTTTTCATTCATCAGGGCGATTCGCGGTTTCTAACTTCTCTGTGAGACCAGGCATGGTAATATGTACGTAGATTTATCAATTCTTGGAAGAAGAATGGCGGAGTCGGCCAGAACAACGAAGTGGGGTGCGAAAAGATCTTGATTGTATTTCCTCCACAAAGACCAGAATCAAGGTCTGAAATGGTACGACAACGCTAAGACGTCAATCTAGTCATCGTGATTGGGACTTTTAGCTGTAACCCCTCTCGCGCCGATAGACTCATCATCATCCTTGCTCGGTTCGATCCGAGATTGCGACAGCATACGCGCTCGATCGATGGTAATCACTACTATCAGGGTATAGTGCGGTGCGCCATCGCCGAGGCATCAATCCAGATATCTTGATTGAGAGTTCTGGCTAGATCCCTCCAGCACTAGTGAGACCATACCTATGACCCGTTTGGACCAAAGTGGCGACATTGTACTCGCTCGATTTGAGGAGTATGTTCCTGAGCTGTAGAGTGCTTCTACAATTTATCATAACGTCCAGTTCGTGTTCATTCTTGGACGTGCAGTCAGAAGCGGCTACCACTCCAGAGTTTGCATCACGCTAAGTTGGTAACCGAAACCTAGTGCTTAGTAAGAGAGCGGCGTAAGCTGGTGACGTGTTTCGGAATCAGGTTGTTCGCATCCCCTGGCACCATAACGTGAAAGATAATGGTTCAAGGGTCCCCGGACCTTCAGATTTTGTGATACAGTGAGGGGCATGAATTCTGAATTCGAAGTGGCAAGCCGGACTCCCATAGACCAATCAACCGCTCCCAGTCCGACTGGATAAATCCCAGTCGACCAGCACGAATCATTATAGGTACCGATCACTATCGGAATCGCTACCATATCGGCTCCTGACGTTTTTCCTGGCGCATTCCTTCCTCTCGCCGCTCGTGTGTAGCCTGGATCCTGTTGAGCTCTTCGAAACGCTCAAGTCCGGAAGGGGGATGGGAGGCTGTTTCGTATGCCTGGGGAGACACCAAGAACACTTCCGTTGTCCACCTTCCAGACGGTTCGGTACTTCCGATCAAGTCAAATCTAGACTCATTTTTACGTCATCGGAGAGAGAAAGATCGCATTGTCACGTTGTGGATAGATGCTCTCTGTATCAACCAAGAAGGCGTACACGAGAAGAATCATCAAGTGCAGAATATGAGCATGGTCTACGGTGGGGCGTCGCGATTGACAATTTGGCTGGGTCCTGCGCATAGCGACAGCAAGCTGGCAGTGGATGAACTGAAGTGTCTGGGAGCGGGGACACCATATCAGAAGATTAGTCTCACGGAGAGAAAGGTGGTTGCTGCAATCGCAGATCTTTTGAGTCGACCATGGTGGTCAAGATTTTGGATTATTCAAGAAGTGCGTTATGGAATCTTGGGGAAAAAATCCAGAACGCCGAAGTCATGTGTGGAGATGATAATATTACCTGGATGAGCCTTATCATAGCTTGCGCTAGAATGGATCTGGCCAAAGACTGGCGACGACAGACCTTTCCCAACGTTGAGACAGTCCTTCGACTGGACGCTCTGGCATATGGAAGACGCAATGAAAGGACTTTCCTTTCAAGTGAAATATCGGAAGACTACCTTATTTCAATTTTGGGTACCGTAGGTGAGTTCCGAAGTTTTGATGCGACAAACCCTTCGGACAAGATATTTGCGCTGAGTTGCTTTACTTCGCCACTAAACGGCCCAAAACTACACTCGATCATTCTATACGATATTCAGAAAGAAAGTGTATGTATTGCCTTCGCCCTGATTTTTTTGCGGTCATCAAACCTGAATCTGCTCCAATACTGTACGCCACTTTCTAACGACTTCAACATGAACAGCAGTCTCCCAAGTTGGGTTCCAGACTGGGCAGTATTAACCCCGGAGACACCACTCTCCTCGATGCATGCTCGGCCAAAACACCAAATCCCATGGTGGAGCCTGCCGTCGAATCTGCAACCAGATGCAGAGTACACATCACAGACGAAATATCCTGGTAGTAGTCAAGATCTCAAACATCTTGCTCGAGATGTATTGTGTCAGCCTGGCACTCTAGTTCACAAGGTACATGTGAACTACATCTCTCATGTGACTTCACGTTACTTGCTTACTCATCTTGGTTGTGTATATAAACGCTCTCTATTGCTCGCTCAATACAACAACCTTCTGCTTCCTTCATGTCTGCTCTGTTCTCTCACATCTGACATATTGGAACCAAAAATCACCAGAATAAACACTCTACCTGCACGGCTTGTAGACACGGTGCCGGAAGCTTTACGCGATGTGCTAGTGGAAGTCGCAACTTCACTAGGTGCAGTACTAATGACTTTGGATGAGGTCGACGTCTGGGCAAGAGAACAAATCAGCAACGTCGAAGCAGTTGAGAGGCGCTGTAGATACAATGAGCTCAGGACTCAAAGGGTTTATCTTCGAAAATGTCTCCAAGAACACGACAACCACGACTTCACAAGTTACGAAGCTGGTGGGGCAACAGAGAACCAGATTGATATCGAAGAATCTATGATGGAACTTACCGCCAACGGCATCGTCTGGGACGAGATCGAAACACTTTGCGAGCCTTTCCCCGATACCTTGGACAAAGACTGGACGGCTTCAACACGTTTCATGGTCGGGTATCGAGGCCTGCAAGCAGCTCGCTCGTGCAACTTGCAGACACAAAGAATCCTTCGGATCTGATAAAGCAATGCTGCAAGCCTTCTGGAACACAATTTGCGTTGGGCAAATGACGCCCAAAGAAGCAGGCGTGAGCGAGTGGTTACCTTCAGTGCCTTCCTCCTGGACTACCAGTGTACCGCCGCTGACAACGCTTCACCCAGGAAAACTGAAGATGAGAGAGCTAGCGAGAGCTGTTCATAACGTGGCGACAAGGACACACACGGGTGAAACAATCCAGTCGGTATCGGAGGATGTCCCATTTGATCCAGACAGCTTGCATGAGCCAGATTGGCACGAAGATGGGCGATCCACGTATGCTCAGCAATTTCAAGATATGGGACAGCTGTGGGCCGACCAGCCATACGACTCATATCATCGCCCATTTGAGCTTCCATTCGTCGTGCCAGACCCTTTCTGGGCGTGCAGAAGGTCTGCAGACGATGTTGCGAGAACGCGAAGGTCCAACGCTAGATGCAGTCCTTGGCTTTCGAGCATGATATTAGACGACGTTGAGCACTTGCAACGGGCAAGAAAAATGTTTCGGGACGAGATCGATCGTGAACCAGCTATGACACCTCAAGGCTTGGAGAGAGTCGAACTCGGGCAGTATGCATTGGGTAAGAGGTTCTTCATCACCAAGAATGGGTTCTTCGGCTTGGAGCCAAAGTCGACAAAGAAAGGGGATCACGTGGTTGTGTTTCTTGGCGAGCAGGTTCCATTTGTCCTGAGGCAAGAGCTTGGACATTATCGTGTGGTTGGGGAAACTTACGTGGAGGGTTTGATGCATGGTGAAACTTTAGAGCAATATCGCGTTGGCAGGAAGAAAGTGACACGGATAGCGCTCAGGTGATCAGTGCATCGCATCATATATGTGTTCACCACCCGGTCACGGAACGAGCCGTGCAGCTTTTGCCTGTATTTCTCCAGGATTAGAAAAAGATATAACTTTCTGATGAGAGTTTGAACATCCTCGGAGCATTTGCGGATCAACGATAGCTCAAAATGAACGCACCTGAACTTACAGAGCACTCTCATATACTTCTTTCGTTTGCGAGGAAACCCGACAAGAGCCGCAAAAACGTTTATCGCACGCCTTAATGGCACTACTGCATCAGGTCTTGGCGAGTGCCGGAACATCAGAGCTTATATTTCCCAGATTCAATTGCGCACCACCTTCACGTATCAATCTTCGCCCAATTCTTACCCTCACTACTCTTCTCGATCTTGTCTAGAACTCTATGCATCGCAACGGCCTCTCCGAAGTCCACAAATCCGTCTTCGACGCCTCCGCCTGTCGCGAATAACTCATACAACGCTCCAGTATTCTTCGCAAACACTGGAGCCAAGTCGCTGACTGTCTCCGAATAGTCAACATTAACGACTTCCACAGTATCTGTCTCATGATTGAACACCTCGACTTTCTCGCCGCCGAGCGAAAGGCTGATGGGTGCATTGGCCGTGACACGAATCTCGCCCTTCGTCCCGAGGATTTGCCAGACCAATTTCGGCGTATTGGGGAAGGCCTTGCCTTGGCGCATATTGATTGTGATTGGTGCATTTGAAGCCTTGAGAATGCCGTGCACAGCGATGTGATCTGCTGTGTCGCGCTTGATAGTTCTCTCGACCGTGCCATCGGAGCGTAAAACCTTCATCTCAGGCCAACGCGTGGAAAGCTTTCCGGAGAGTGCTTCGATCCCACCTAGAGCATACAAAACGGCATCGGTGATGTGGCCGAAATGAATGGTGAAGAAGTTCCCGCCAACTTCTTTCCTGGCCTACGAGCATTAGTACGTTCGACAAAGATTATCGTTGCTGTGGTACATACCACATATTCAATGCTCAGCGGACTCACGTCTCCAGGCATGCCTGAGATGTATGTCACACTCGAGCTGAGAATTTCACCAACAGCATTCGTCTGAACAAGCTCCTTGACCTTCTGGATGAACGGGCTCGGTCGAGACTGCAATCCCACGATCGTCTTGCTACCACGTTTCTTAGCCGCTGCGAGCATTTCTTCGGCCTGCTGGAGATTTGAGCCAAGTGGCCATTCTACAAACACTGCTTTTCCTGCTTCGAGTGACGGCATCGTTAATGCGTAGTGGCGATCAACGCGCACCGAGCATACGACTAGGTCGACATTGGGGTCATTGGCGACATCCTCAGGGCTTCCGTAGGCCTTGGTAGACGGGGGAAGATTGTGACGTTGGATCGCTGCTTCTGCTGATTTGACGCTTGAGTTGCACAATGCTGTGATATTGTAGTGCGGCGATTTCAAAAGGTACGGTAGATGAGCGCTGTACGTCAGTCAGTGAAGTTATCTGACTATCTGGATATTCTTGTAGATATGAGAAAGTAGAGTCGATCTATATCAGGGCTCGAAGAAGTACGCACCTTGCTGCCCAGCCATCACCTGGACTGCCGGGAATGTTGTCGGTGACAGAGCTCAAACCAATTATTCCAACACGGATGGGGGCCATGACTGCTTAGGGCTTGAAGTAACCTATTATTCTAAACGTGCATTCTTATAGAAACTAGCAGGTCTTATGGTAATTGCGCAGCGATTATAGATGGTTGGTAGACGACTAGCAGCAGAGCGCTGCTAGGGGTCTGCTTACAAATAGCAACGCCCGACGTGATATTGGTGCAGACTAACAGATTGTGATCACGCGAGATTTGTGCTGCGATCGCACACCTTTCGGAGGTTCGTGTCGGAATGCTCTCTACGCCCTGGAGCCGGAATGTGATGTGGGTATACTGAGGTGGTTTGGGCGTGCAGCCAAATCGGGCAACTGTCAGAAATTAGCGCCTATGCTTCCTAAGGATGTAAGAAATGCCTCCTCTTTCGGCCTAAGGTAATGCCGAGGTTTGTCAAGGCCGCACCAATTTTGTCCGTGAGCGTGCAGCTGCATCTCGAGGTGTTGCGCTCCGCTCAGTGGAGAAACTATCACAAACGAGGTATTGGATGGGGCTCCAATCGAGGTATTTTGATACCGTGCGCTACCGCATGCCGACCACCTCCGCGTGCCGACCACCCCGCACATCATTACACCAACTCACCACCAACTTCAAAACGCAGTATCTCTACCAATATGGAACCTATTGATAAGGCGATTAAAGCAATGAAATCGCACGACTCTAGTGAGCAACTTTTGTACAAGAAATGTGCGGATATCTTTAAAGTTAACCAAACTACGCTGGCCCAAAGATGCAAGGGTGTTCAGGGCAGTATGGCAGCCAAAAACGTCAACCAAAGAAAACTCAGCCCACAACAAGAGGCAGAGCTCATAGATTATATCAAAGACCCTACAGGTCGAGGGCTTCCACCTACCAGAGCCATGACGCAACGCTTTGCGTCTGAGATATCTAAACAGCCTGTAGGAGAGACGTGGGTGGGGCGCTTTTTGAAGAGACACGAGGACCATCTCACCTCCAAATGGGCGGCTGGTATGGACGCTGTACGTCACCGAGCTGACTCAGAGTACAACTACAACCTCTACTTTGATCTCCTCCATAAGAAGATGCAGCAGTATGATGTGGAGCCTCGCCTCACGTACAATATGGACAAGAAGGGCTTCATGATTGGGGTCACTTCAAGGACAAAGAGGGTCTTCTCTAAGAGCCTGTGGGAGAAAAAAAAGGTCAGAGACTCACTTCAAGACGGCTCTTGTGAGTGGGTAACTGTCCTGGCATGTGCTTGTGCCGATGGAACAAGTCTTCCTCCTGGTCTCATCTACCAGGCCCAGAACGGTAATATATGGTCATCCTGGGTAGAGAATATCAAGGTCGGCAAGCACAACGTCTTTGTTGCTTTATCTCCCTCTGGATGGACAACAACGACGTAGGTTTAGCCTGGCTTGAGCAAGTATTTGACTGTCATACAAAGAAGAAAGCGCGCTCAAGTTACCGCCTCCTCATCTTAGATAGCCATGGAAGTCACGTTACGAAGGATTTCTTAAATTATAGCTACAGGAACAAGATCCTCCTTGCTATCTTTCCTCCCCATTCAACTCACAGCCTTCAGCCACTTGATGTGGTGTTGTTTGCGCCACTCTCAAAAGCGTACACCTAAGAGCTCACTACCTATCTTCAATTCACCCAAGGGCTTATCCCAATTAATAAGGGCGACTTCTTCTTCTTGTTCTGGAAGGCCTGGACCTCTACCTTTAACCAGAGGCTTATCTCAAGGTCCTTTGAAGCTACTGTTATATGGCCAATGGAGAGAGACGTCATACTCCAAAGGTTCCGCCCAAAGACACCAGAACAAGATAGAGAGGCAGGAAGCTCGCCTATACTCGCTGAAGAGGACTGGAGAAACATGAGAGACCTTATAGAGAAGGCAGTAAAAGATAGGATGGAAAAAGGAGGCAAAGAAGATCACTCTTTCCCTTCACCATCTCTAGACAAAAAACGACCTTCTTGTCCACAAAAACAAAGGTCTCCTGCACGCTCTCAACACTAAGAAGAAGCACCAGAAAAAGGGTAAGACTATTGATCTTCAGCAGCGTCAAGAGTACCACGGAGGAGCTCAATTCTGGTCTCCCAGAAAGTTCAGAAAGGCTCAGTTCCGTGAGAGAGTAAGAGCGCGAGAGGAACTTGAGGAGAAACTCAAAAAAGCTGAGATAAAGGACCTCAGAGCTCAGGCTGCCTTGCTTAAGCAGGAAGAGGCCGAAGAAAGGCGTGTAGCGCGAGAGGCAGCTAAGGTGGAGAGGGAGAGGGAGAAGGGAAGATTAGCTGCACAAAGGGCTAAAGGAAAGCGCAAGAAACAACAGGAGAGAGAGACTGCAACTGCCCAAAAATCTCTACAGTTGCCCCAAAGAGGCAAGAGAGCAGCCTCACAAGAGGCTGGGCTAAAGGCAAAGAAAGCACGTTGGGCGCAACCTGCTAAAGGTGGTGGTGATGGTGGTGAGCCTGCACGCCTACCCCCAACCAAAACCACCAAAAAAGGCTGCAGCGTGCAGATACCTACTAGATATTGGTAACCAAATTGATCGCAAGCATCACTTCATTACTCCACCAGAAAATCTCGTGATAGTATTTACTATGGGTGGCAGGAGAGCTTCAATTTCGACTGTGGGCAAGTGTAGCTTTGGTGGTCGGCACGCGGAGGTGGTCGGCACGCGGAGGTGGTCGGCATGCGGTAGCGCACGGTAGGGGTCGCTCCGCTCTTGGTAGTAGTGCTCATAAAAATTCTGCGAAACTCTTCGAAAAGCTATAGGAGAGGCATATCTTCCCAGTGATACAGGATCTTGCAGCAATACGCGATGCAGTACCGATGCAATTCTGGGCTGAGATAGAAGTCAGTTTATTGACAATCGTCGCGGGATCGCACAGAACAACACCAACTACATCGATGTCATCGACAATCGAAGATAGGTGACGAACAGCGATCATGTGCTGCCAAAGTCGACAATCATTTCTGTAGACATCCCGTCGCTGTAGGTCGACCAGTAAGCCGGACTCCATTTAAGAAGACTTTGAGGTGTGCCTGAATAGCTTTGCCATCGATTCTTCTACACCTGACGCGAAATAAACGACTGAATACCTTGGCGAACAATCCGTGTATTATTGAACAAAGCCCCTACGTGTTATCAGCGCTTACAGCAGTGGGTGTGCACTGTATACCATGCCACTGACTGAGGCTGCAAAGAGATATCCGCTAAACAGCAAGCTGAAGCCCTGAATAACAAAATGACAGCGAAGAGAAGAGGCGAGGCGAGGCGAAGTGACCGCGAGAGATGTATTCGATACTGGGTGAGAAGTAGGAGAAGGTATATTCCAGATCGTGTTGAGACGTGTACTTAATGAATTTATCCTCGCTCTGGCGGTTAGTACCTTGCCCATTCTAACTTCTTCCGCATCGCGTGTCGCTCCTGCCTCGAACGGTTGGTGTCATGTTATTCTGCCCGTAAACAAACACTCACGTCTATGAAAGTACACCGCGCAATGTGCCCACTCACCTCGATTCTTTTCTTCCCTTAAGTTTCTCTCACTCTTTCCCCTCAACTTCTCTCACTGCCCCCTACGAGTTCTCTTACTGAAGCACTAGAACCACCCTCCAACATGCTTGACGGCGCAGACCCACAAGAACCGCTAGAGGACCTGCAACGCCTGTCCGAAGCCGGTCGTGAGCGATACCTCAAGATGTTGCCGCCCGAGGATATAGCAGGAGCGCTCAAAGCAGCCCTGCGAGAGCGCGACACTGGAACTCATCACGAGGGCTCAACAGGTAGGGAATGTGAAACTTCTGAGAGACAATCACTAACGCGGAATCAAAGATGTGAAATCAGCGCAGCCAGCAGCCAAAGACGTGATAAGGGCACAGCAAGTGCTGAAAGACAAGGACAATGCTGGCATTGGGTCGACCAAGAAAGACAATGGAGGCACACAACGAGATGCTGTAGACGCGGTCCGTGTTTTGGAGAAGCGAACTCGCTCACTTTCTCTGCATCAGCCTCCGCGCAAGCGGAAACAACGTATGTCCTTTGACGCAGACAGCGAAAGCGAGTATAAGGACTAGAACAACAGTACAGCCGATGTCCCACAGAGAAGGAAGAAGGCCGCAGCAAGTCACGCGCAGAAGAAGATACAGCAAAGTCACGTTGCTCAGCGCGAACACGAGAACCCAGACGGTCAGACTACCAAAACGACCGAGGAACTTCCCATCGTCCTTCAGATTCGCGTTCCGGAATTCGGCACCATGACCAAGGACATCAGCGACGCTCTTGTGAGCCTCGAGCGCAAGGTACGCAAGCGATTCGAAGATATGCGCTCTGCCAGCGAGAGGAGAACCAGGGTCAATAATCGCATTCTCGAGAACCCCAAGAAGTACCTAGACAAGCCGTGTTGTGTACGCCAACTGCTTGTGACAACAGATATAAACCCCACAATGCATTTCGGGGGAAAGCTCAACGAGAGTGCCGACGATAGATGCAATAATGCCGAGGACCCGTGCATATATCTGGCACTGCACGACGAGGTTCCAACGTTGTGCATCGTACCGCTGCCGCCAGCATTGCGTGCGGGGCTTTGGTGGAAAGACGTGGGTTTCTGGTTGGTGCCTAAGGAAGACTGATGGGCAGACATAGCGAGTGAGTGAGACGGTAGTCGGAGATGGAATGGAGCGGATCAGCGAGCGTTCGATACTACGAAGAATGTTTTGATTCAGATCTTGGATAGCTAGCGACAAGGTTGACGGTCAGTTATGTGTCCTGAAGTGTCACTATCACACGGCGATGATATACCTGGCCATGAAAGATGCGCAAGACAAGGAACAGGAATTCAGATCAATGGAGATTGAAGGAGGTTGATGAGAATCCGGGACTCACGTGCTTTGTTTGGCTACGCGAAAAGCCAGCAAGGGCTATCAGTCCGCCAAGTTCATCATCTCTTGCTTTTCGGATTATATCTCAAGATGCGCAAATCACTGTCGCCTCGAACGATCTATCTTCTCTCGAATTGGACAGCCTCTGCAGCATTCCTAGAAGCAGAATGTTGAGCTTGCACGACAAAGGCGGCAGAACGTCAAGCATCTAAACTTGTTCTGGCATAATCCTGAGAGACTCACGGTATCGTTGAACATTCTGCGAAGAATCATATGTCTGTGAATAGTATTAGCACAAGCTGTTTCCAAGGACGACAGGTCATGTATAATAGAGGCGAATTGTGCAAAGCCGCCAACCACAACACTACTCGAAAGCCGACATGTGTGACTATATTTGAACGTGAATGGACTTACTCAGATGGGCGTTCCCGATAGCATGTAACGGCGATAGTCTGGCTGTGTGGGATCAACACAGGGAGCGGATATGTAGCTTATCATGGTCGAAAGACGTCTCCTTGGGTCATCATACGGCAACCCATCCACTGCTCCATACCCCATCGGTCTTGCACCCACCACAAGTCTCATGATCGCATCCCGTCGGCTTCGTAAAGTCGTACTCCTCCCACGTAATCGCATCCTCCTCGTCCTCATCCTGCATGACCGTGTCTTCATCTCTCTTCACCTCAGGCTCTTTCTGTGGTGCTGAGGCCACTGCGTCTATCTTCCTTTCCTCCACCACAGGCTGCTCCTTCTTCTCCTCCCCCTTCGCGCCCACCGCAACACCGACCTTCTTAAACCTGCCTCCACCCGCCGCCGCACCACCACCGCCACCAATCTTAGTGAACCGTCCACCCGTCGCCATCTTCTTGCCCGCCTCTTCAACGTTGATACTCCGCATCTCGAGACCTTGTTTCGGTTTATTGCTATCGGGGGCGTTGTCGGCGGTCAACTTCTTCATGTCGGCGAGACGTTGCCGGTGGTTGTGGTCGTAGGAGCGGAGGTGGTTTTCATAGTCGACTTGGCGCGGGTAGCCTTTGTCGCAGATTGTGCAGTTGAAGAGGCGGACGGCATTGGGGACGGGGTTGTTGCGGGGTGGCATGGTGGATTCGATGTGCGTGATGTTGTGATTTGATGATCAGGAAAATAATGGCGAGAGTAGTGTTGGCGAGCCAGATGACGTGGTATCAACTGTTTAGAGACGCGTGGAAAGGTCGTTACAAAATGTTTGTTGCAATCGTAAAGTCGTGATATCTTTCTGGTGTTACACTTCAAACAAGCTCAATCCCAAGCTCCAGTATCGCCTCGGCCCAGCACAGACCCTGAGCCTCGCCGCGAATCAACGTCATCCCAATCTCTCTTACCTCCCCGTCCCCAACTTTCCTCGCATCCCACCATGGCCTCTCTCCAGGACCCGGAAGTCCCGCCCATAGAAGATGACGATACTGGCGTATTGGGCCTGACTGAAGTCGACCCATCACCCGTGGAAGAAACGCCAGCCGAATACAAAGAAAAAAGCTACTTCCCTGACCAACACCAGGGCGAAAGCTGGGGACCAGGCGCAGACGGAGTGAAAAGAACAGGAACACTAGGATTGCGATTAGGCGACCATGGCGTCATATGGTGGTGTACGTATATCCCCAGTGGCCCCGTCTCCCACCACCACCACCACCACCACCACCATCTCGATACTAACCCATCCCAGTATCCTGCACCCAACGCTACTCCTCCTACGCCTTCACCCTCTTCACAACCTTTCACATAACAAACACCGCCCTAATTCCGCTCCTCACGCACTCCGTTCACTCCGCAAACCGCTCCCTCCTCCTCACACGACCATACTACCAATCCCCCATCACCGAGCCCCTCCTCGTCGGCATCCCACTCGTCGCACACGTCGCTTCGGGAATTGCATTACGCCTGTACAGACGGCGTCAAGCGCTGCAACGCTATGGCGCTGAGTCTCGTAGCGATAGGAGAACGATTCCGTGGCCTGCGTTGAGCGGGACGAGTGCGCTGGGATATGCGCTTGTCCCGCTGGTGGGATTTCATGCGTGGACGACGAGGATACTACCCTTGTACGCGCATGGAGATTCGTCACTTATCAATTTGAGCTATATAAGTCATGGGTTTGCGAGTCATCCCATTATTTCGTTTGCTGGATTTGCGGCGCTCGTGAGTGTTGGGACGTGGCATGTTGTGTGGGGCGCGGCGAAGTGGATGGGTTGGGCGCCGAGCCAGGTGAGCCCGGATGAGAGTCAGAAGGCGATGGTGCGGAAACGGAGGTGGTATACGATTAACGGGGTTTCGGCGGTCGTGGCAGGTTTGTGGTTGGCTGGGGGGTTGGGGGTTGTTGGGAGGGATGGGAAGGTTGTGGGTTGGATTGGGAAGGAGTATGATGAGTTGTATAGATATATCCCGTTTTTGGGATCTGCGTGATGGACTGGATTGTTGGGTTGGAATGTATATATGGCGATACTGGCATGGTACGGCATGGCATTGTAGTATACCCCTTAGAACTAGACTCAATTCTAGTAATTGACATAAATCCTGCCTTCAAGCGGCTGAAGTGTTCCAGGCACAACTTTCGCATACGTTCCCACAAGCAACTTCATCCCCTCCACCTCTGTCCCAAGACTGCCCAACACCTTGTCCTCAACTGTGAAGTTCAACACAACAAGCGCAACCTTCTCCTCATACCTCTTCCTATACACAAACAACCCCTCCTCATCCTTACCATCAACCATCTCAAAGCTTCCATACACGAACACATCCACATACTGCTTCCTCAACCTCAGCGCCTTCTTATACAACGCCAACACACTCTCCCTATCCCTCTCCTGGCTCGCCGCATTAATCTGCCCATACTCATCGTGCACCCTCATCCACGGCTCGTTTGCTGTTGTGAACCCCGCATTGACACTGTCATCCCACTGAAACGGCAACCTTGCATGATCTCTCGCCATGAGCTGCAGCCCATTCTTGATCCTATCCATGCGCGTCGGATCCGTCCCATCGCAAGTGAGGCGTATAGCTTCAGCCCAATAATTCTTGCTCTCGACATCTTTGTACTCGCTCATATCCCACTCCTTCGGCGCATTGCTCATGCCGATTTCCAGGCCTTGGTACAAGAACAACGTGCCGGTTTGCCCGATGAGCCAAAGCGCGAGCATTTTCGCGCTGCGCACGCGGTATTCGGGTGTATCGATCGCATACCGTGAGATACTACGCCCGTTGTCGTGGTTTTCGTTGAACACGGTTGTCCAGGCGTCGTTATTGTCGATGAAAGTTTGCCATTTCGTTACGATGCGCGCCGTGTCGCCGAGCGTCCAGGGGGTAAAGTTGTATTTGTTGTTGCACCCGGGTGGGCCTTGGCCAAGGTGTGTGATGTCGAATTGGAAGACCATATCTAGCTCTTTTTGCATGGCGCTGACGTATGGAATGACAGACTCGGTCTCGGAGCAGAGTGATAACTCGCCGACGGTGACGACGGCTTGGTTGTCGTATGTGCGGTAGTGCGAGAGGACGTCGCGGTTCACTTCCTTGATGAATTCGTGGATGCGAGGACCGTTACACCACATCTCTGCGGCGGGCTGGATGTAGTTTGTCGGATCGGTGATGGGGGCGTCGGCGAAGGGGAGGACTTTGGAGTACTTGTTGACTGTGTCTACGCGGAAGCCATCGATACCTTTGTTGAGCCAGAAGCGCATAGCTGAATCGTAGATTGCTTTTCGGCACTCCTCATTCTCCCAGTTTAAATCCGGTTGTGACTTGTCGTAGAGATGGAGGTAGTACTCCTGGGTATGCTCGTCCCAGGTCCAGGTGCCGCCCGTGAAGTATGACCGCCAATTTGTAGGTGGTAGGCGATTTCCTTGTTCACCGTAGCGTGCTGGTCGCCAAAAGTACCAATCGCGTTTCGGGTTGTCCTTCGAGTTTCTGCTCTCTCTGAACCATGCGTGTTGGTCGCTTGTGTGGTTGACGACCAGATCAAGGATGATTTTCATGTCATTCTTGTGACACGCCTCGATGAGTTTCTCGACATCTCTGACAGTGCCATACGGCGCATACACGTTCTCATAATCTGAGATATCGTAACCCATATCAATTTGTGGAGAGTCAAACATGGGTGATAACCACATTACGTCAACCCCAAGCGAGGCGATGTATTCAATCTTCTCCAGTATGCCTGGAATATCACCCCAGCCATCGCCATTGCTGTCCTTGAACGATGCAGGGTATATCTGGTAGAACGTCGCCTCTTTCCACCATACACGTCGATGGTATAAAGGATCTGCGTGTGGAGACATGCTGCCGATACGCGCCCGAAAGAGGTTTAAGAGAACGCTGACTATCCTCGATGCGACCTCACTGTAGCTGAGCAAATTGGTAGAGCTCGTTGAAGATATCCAGCTAATCAAAGCTGTGCCGGGCCAATAAGTACGCTCAGTCTACTCGATCTTGGTGTATTGACAGCAGCAGAAATGTTGTCAGTTGTCGAAAAAGTCGTAACTGACGAAGCATGTACGGGTTTTGGTGTGAGACAGATCGTCGAAGGTTGTGTTTGCATTCGATGCTCAAGCAATTACACCGTTGCTGAAAGTCTACACTGCTCAAAAATGACGAGGGTGGCTTTGCGGTAGATATAGAGAAACGCACTCACTCAAAGAGGGGCTATGCATGAGAAAAGGTCAGGAGACCACGAGCTCATTTGTATGTACCACCAGCGCATTGTGGCGACACGGAACTCCAACGAGCCCGTCAACGCCGTCCTCGAGTTGTGCATTGCGGATTCGACGTTCTGCTGTAGTGTCGCATGATTCATGTAAACCCCGCCCTCGCGCCACCGCGTCGCCTCCGCGTTGGTCCCGTGATGCTTCCGCGTTGCTGTCGCGTTGGTTCCGACTTGGCTCCTCGTTCTCTGCGCAAACCTTTCCTGTTAAGTGCCAAAGACTGAGTCCTAGGGCGGCCCAGACTGGTGGAAATACCACAGCCATGGTACAAGTCGGCTCCGAAGTGTAGTTTGGGGTTAGCTCATGCGATTCTGCTACCCACATTGGAGTTGGCTGGGGTGCAGTTTTACGGAGGTGGAGGCTCGCTTATCCCCAGAAATCCACGCCAAAGGGCAAACTAACTTCGGCAGTGATCATCCTAGCTCGTGATGAATGTGTGTAAATCTTGCGGAGTATCGTTCTGATGCAGCATCGAAAATCATCGTCACTTTCCTTCTTTTCTGACAGCAACCGACAAGATGACCGACAAAGAAGCGCAACAGCCTGTCGCGACCAAGATCGTCGGGTCCAATGAGGAAGCTCAGCATGCTGCAGCTGATGAGAAGTCGATGACTTTGATGCAAGCCATCAAGCTGTATCCGAAGGCTGTTGGCTAGTCCCTCGTACTGTCGAGCGCTTTGATCATGGAGGGCTATGATCTTGCGCTCCTGGGAAGTTTGTATGGAAGCCCACAGTTCAGACGCAAATATGGTGTGTTCAACCCAAAGTCAAACAAGTGGAGTGTACCAGCAGATTGGCAGAGTGCACTGTAAGTTCGACACCTCTCAATACCGTGTCCCCATCGACTGACTTTCTCAGCTCCAATGGCGCGCGTGCTGGTGAAGTCATCGTCTTGATCATCAACAGCTTCGTTTCAGAGCGCTATGGCTATCGCAAGACGATGATCGGCGCTCTAATGTCCATGACTGCCTTTATCTTCATCCTGTTCTTCGCCCCCAACGTTCAGGCTTTGGTCATCGGAGAGGTCTTCTGTGGGATTCCGTGGGGCATGTTGCAGACACTGACCACGCAATATGCGTCCGAGGTCGCTCCGGTGCATTTGCGTCCGATCTTGACCACTTTCGTGAACATGTATGTGTAGCTGCTTGCAGGTTGAGGGTATTGCTAACATGCGAAAGGTGCTGTGTGATAGGACAGTTCATCGCATCCGGTGTGAATCGAGCTTGCGTTCAGCGTCCAGATCAATGGGCTTATCGAATCCCATTCGCGATACAGTGGATTTGGCCTGTACCCATCATGATTGGCGTCTTCCTGGCGCCCGAGAGTCCTTGGTGACATGTTCGTCGTGGAGACAAAGCTGGTGCTCGAGCTGCGTTACGTCGCCTAACCTCGCCCGACAAGGTCCCCGACTTCAATGCCGACGAGACGATTGCTATGATCGAGCATACCAATGAGTTGGAGAAGAGCATGACTGAAAGCACAAGCTGGTTCGACCTCTTCAAGGGTACTGATCTTCGAAGGACGGAGATTGTGTGCTTCGCTTGGATTGTGCAGACCATCTGCGGAACAAACGTTATGGGCTACTTGTAAGTCAGCAGAGTGCCTGTCTCGTCTGGGAGTACTAACCTCGATACTAGCGCATATTTTATGCAGCGAGCACGTCTGCCCACTGTGCAAAGCTTCAATATGTCAATGATCTCCCTCGCTCTCGGACTTGTCAGCACAATGGGCTCGTGGTTCCTAATGCAGCATCTCGGTCGGCGCACGATCCACATCTCGGGAGCCTGTAAGCTCTTCGTGATCCTCATCATCGTCGGATCTTGCTCCTGTGCTGGCACCCAGGCATCGAATTGGGCTATTGGAGGCATACTGATCCTATTCGGCTTCGTATACGACTTCACGATAGGTCTCGTGACATACTCAATTGTGTCTGAGATGTCCTCGACGCGTCTGAAAGCAAAGACCATCGTCCTTGCGCGTGCGCTCTATAACATCTTCAACATAGTGGTCAACGTCTTGACTAACTATCAACTTGGTGATGCCAACTGGGCTTGGGGCGCGAAGACGGCGTTTTTTTCTGAGCCGGTACGTGCGGCTGCGTCGTGGTTTGGGTATACTTCCGTCTACCTGAGCCCAAAGGACGGACATATGGTGAGCTTGACATGCTGTTCGAGCAGAACGTCAGTGCAAGGAAGTTTGCCAGCACACAAGTTGATCCGTATGGCCAAGGTCATGGGCTGGAGGCGAGGATGGAGGAGAAGGAAGTCGCGAAGCCAGAGTGGAAGGAAGTAGGTCGCGCGCACATCAGCACGTGCCAATGCACCGCAAGAATCACGCACCTGTCTACTATGCAATGTAATTTTGACTCTATGTCCTTACAAACATCGCATGCTCCTTGTGGAGCACTGCCGCCACGACAGGAGCGTGTTTCTGTGGCAGAGGATTGCCGACGCGCCGCACAACGACAGAGCACCGACAGAGCACCGAAAGTCCGGACTAAACGTCAAGCATCCCAGCTTCAGCCACCGCTGTACGCCTCGCAAGCCTCGACAATTAAGCTTTGCGAAGACGCAACGTACTTCGGCTCGCCCCGGAGCAGGTCGCTAACAAGGATTCACCGAATCGGAATCTCCGGCGAACCTGGGGAAGCATCGCCAAGGACACCGAGGTATCTACGACAGCTCGACTTGAGTGTGCTTCCGCTGGGCGGCGCGGTTCGATGCTGCGGAGAGTAGAACGTTGTTGCGTGCTCGGGCTGTCAAGCTAACCTTCGATTGCGAGGTGTCATGCCGAAATTCCGCTCGGAGACACCACCGAGCATTAGAGCTGGACAATTTGTGTTATGGCTGAACACACTAAATACTAGTTAGTTAAATGCCTCGTAGGTCCAGCCCCCAAAACAGTCCATTCATGTGCCGTCATCGCACCAGTTTGCATACTTATCCTCTTTCTGCTCAATAAGCATTCGTCCTTGCCAAAACCTGAATTCTCAATCCTTGCAGAGTAGCCTGAGACCATACACAGGATTCTGCATAATGGCGCCCAAGAAGACCTCCTGGTATGCTGTTCTTGCGCATCTGGCTCTAGCCGTGGCGGATCCAGCAAGCAATTTTGACATATCACCATCAGAAGCAAAATCGTACGGTTGCGGATCAAAATGCCAGAAAATGCTCCAGCTAGGGTACGCGGAAGACCGAGAGGTAATGGGCACCGACTTCGACTTCGCATTTTACGAGACGGCCAGCAATTTCTCCACATCGATACCAGGCGACATCTTGAAAGTGCAGGGCATCGATCCGGAGACTCTTACCGTCGACTCTGGCCTTACGGCATATAAAATCCAGTACACTTCTGCAGACTCGAGCGGCAACCCGGTGCCTGTGACTGGCTTTGTTGCGTTCCCAGCTCTCCCTCCCAGTTGGTCAACAGGCGCATATCCGGTGGTGGCTTACTCTCATGGAACCCTGGGGATGTACAGGGGATGTGCGCCATCTTCTAGCCCTAGCTTCTTCGACTACAAATCCTGGCCCTTGATCACAGAACGTGGGTATGCTGTGATCGCAACCGACTACCAGGGCCTGGGCAACAACCACACCACTCACAAATACCTGTCATGGGATTCTCACGCACGAGATGTGTACTATTCAGTCGTCGCAGCGAGAAAAGCCTTCGGCCATATGCTCACAAAGGGATGGGTCTCTGTTGGGCACTCCCAAGGAGGATCGAGTGTATGGAACCTAGCAGAGATCGAGCACCAGCTCGCGCTCAACACATCGTCTGCCGACGGAAAATACCTTGGTACAGTGTCCCTCGCACCTGCGCCGAAGATCCGAGACATTGTGTACTGGGCCGTGAACAACGTCCTTTCGCTGTCAGACTTTCATCGTTGGATCGTGACTGCCGAGCTGCCATTCATCGCTGCTGGACTGAGAGCCGTCTTTCCCAGCTTCAACGTCTCCAGCATTCTTGCTGAGCCAATGCGGAAGCGTCTGAAGCTCTCCGACCGTGCGCAGATGTGCACAGTCTCCATGATGGCGCTTACTGCCGATTTATCACGAGAACAGCTTTTCAGCTCTACATTGGTGCAAGAAGCACATACGAATGCCACCGGTAACCTGTTGTCGAAACTCCAGGAGATGACTCCAATTGCAAATGGTGCCCAAGCGACAGCACCTCTGCTAGTCGTGCAAGGAACAGCCGACACATCTGTTATACCAGCAATCACCTTCGCCGCGTATGAAGAGGCTTGTCGCACACCGGGTTACGATATACAGCTGAGCTTGTATGAGGGTCAGGATCACTCGCCAACGGTTGTGGCTACGGCACCTGAGTGGTTGGACTGGATCAAAGATCGATTTGCAGGTGTCAAAACGTCGGGAAAATGTTCCTTAATCAGAAGAGCCCCGTTGGATGCGAAATTGACCAAACAAGACCGCGAGGTAGATTTTGGCAAGATCGCGGACTCCGTGTAGGCAAAATAGCAGCTCTTGCTTATATGATGTGACAAGAATTGAACATGAGCGAATGATCAAAGGGAAGGAGGTTTTGACGCATATCTGAGAATATCTAGCATGACAAATGAGACCGTTCTTATGCCCCACAACCAAGTAGAGCATCTTGCGCTGTTCGTGGTTGAGCTCAGGAGGTTTACGGAATGCAAAGCGGAACATGGCGTGCATGACTCGCCCTCGCCGGTTCCCCACCACACGCTAGACACGCGTCGCGTACACCAAACCTTTTCTCGTCACCACCACAATCCATCTGCAGGTGGGCAATGATAGCACCACCACCGACACGACATGCCGCCAGCACCGTCAAGAAAGGTGGTGCCAAAAGCTTGCGACGCATGCCGCAGAAGGAAGGTCAAATGCAACGGCCTACGACCCTGCGCGGGTTGTCTGTCAGCAGATCTGGCATGTACATTTGAACTACCTAGGGGACTCCGAGGAAACCGAGGAGCAAGAGCAAAGGTCTTGAATGAGCTGCGAGCAAAGTCTCAACATTACGGCACTGCCAGTGCTCCGGATCATGCTGTCGCGAAGCCCTCCCCTGACGACCTCCGGCAGTGTCAGCCCCCGGTGCACGACGTGGACTCGTAGACGCTTGCATCGAGGAATATGCGGAGCGCATTCATCCTGTCATCCCTCTCTTGAAGCCCGAGATCATCACGAGGCAGGCTCAGCGTGCAGAGACTTCTCCATTACCCTCTCACTTCATTGCGTCCTTTTGTGCCTATGTTCACGGCTTTGGAGGCCTGGAGAGAGGTCAAATCTGCCTTCCCCCTGGTTCCTCGCCACCAGGTCCCGCTCGGCATTCTTTGGATTCGGTCCTGGCTACTTACAATATGCAGATGTCAGATCGTCTCAGCGCCTTAGCAGTTTCTTGTACGGAGCCAGCGCAGCACAAGGTGATTATCAACGGGCCTGGTATTATCTTAGAGAGGCGACCACAATCTTCATGCTGCTAAAGCCTAGCCTTGACGACTGGTACGATACTGAGGCCGAGAGCTGTTTGTTCTGGGTGCTGGTTGTGTTCGAGCGGTATGCTCTACGCTATCCGTATGGCTGGTACCTGAGTCTGGCCTAGATCGCACGCTATACGCAGGATTCGATCGATAACCATACCAATCTCTGACTCCAGACCTTCAATCGACTCCTTGAATGCTTCCGGGCTATGGTACCTCGCGTCCGTCTTTCGACCACTTGATGAGATCTTCTTTGCCGTCTGGAATGGCGCATCTCAAGACTGTAGCATGGATTGGCTTTCACAGCTCGAATTCAACGTACGCTCCGCATTGCCAGCATTCCTCGATGTATCGAACGAAGAAATAGCCAACGTACGGATCTCTCAATTATGGCTGCGCACGAGTGTCTAACATGTCTTAACCCCATTTTGATTGCAAAAGAACTGGTAGCAGCGACCATGACGTTGCCTGTCACGAGCCTGCAAATACACGGCATCGGTATGGTAGGTCGCTACATATCTAGGTCAACATAATGCTGACAGACGTAGACTGAAAAAGTGTTTGACATTGCATGCGCACTCGCGGACGTGCTACCATTTGTATCTCCGCCTACTGTCCACGTAGATGCGACGCCGCAAGAGTACCTCGGTCAGATCGTGTCTCTTCTTACCAAGCTCCCTGGCGGCACTTCAAAATTTGTGCCATTACTATTGGCCAAGATCCACGAACTGCTTCCAGACTTGGTACAAAAGCTCTGCAGCGCAGCGGATATGCCCTTGGTTATATTCAGCGACCCAATGAGTCCAGACACTCGTTTTGTTTATGAAGAGGAAGTGGGGCGGGCCCTGTACACTGATCTGAGGAGAGACAGGTGACAGGACGAGAATAATAGAATTGAAGTGCAAGATAGATCTTGCATGATTACATACAGAAAAGATGACAAGCCGAGCAACGAGCTACAGCACAATCGATTCAAGATGCAAGGAGACCAGCTCCTGAAACGGGCCAAAGGTTGAGCGCCACCGCTCAAGCAAACCGCGTCGAAAGTCGCCGACGACGAGAAATAGCGCCTTCGTATTCGCCAGCGACTACTCGCTCGAATCCACCACCAGGGCCACAAACGAAGATCATGTCGTCCGCAAGTCGCATGTATCGTGTGTCCCTTGCGGGAGGAGGGGTTGGTGGCGACTCGATCATCCATGGTGGGCGATTGCCAATCGCATCGACATGGGCGATAGCGCGTTCAAGCTCGCCGGATTGGCGAGCGAGCATGGCTACTCCATGTGCGACGTACAAAAACTTGACGACGGACGGAAGCAAGACGAAGCAGAGTCCGGACCAGAAGGCGGAGCGAAGGAAGCGCCAAGCAAAATTGAAGTCATGTCGATGGTGGCGAAGGAAGATCTCGTGTCAGTCGGTGAAGCCTGATCCAGGCGTCTCTGGATTGTAGGAGGTGCAGGCGAAAAACAGATCGAAGAAGCGATCGATGGTGTTTTCGAAGAAGACGTCGTTGTTGGCTGCCAGCAGCCAGAAAGAAGCGAAGGTGAAGCAGTAGTGGTACTGCAAGACTTTGCGCGACAGCGAAAGGCGACAGTGTGCGACAAAGTCCATAGCCCAAAGGCATATGGCAGCGACCGGTATGCGTAGCTCGTTGGAGCCAAGAAGGAAGACGAGAATGAGCACCAGCCTCAGAAAGAGGCGGATGGTGGTCTTTGTTGACAGCATTTTTTGATGCTGTGAAAAGAAATCTAAGATTATGGTGAGCTTGTGACGAATGGTAGCTGTGAAGCTGAAGCTGATATTAAACAGAGAATTGGGATGTGTCTAAAGAATCAAGAGCTGACGCTGTCGAGCTTTATATACTTCAAGATGCCTCTTCGTGTAGCGCACAATAGCAACGATAATGACAATCCACGATCAAAACCACAATGGCCACCACAACGCTACATTACTTTCTGGGTATAACACTCCAGGACGCCTTGCTTAAGGATATGGACAATGGTCAAGCGCCCGCTAATGAGCGACAATAGCATATCGAGGGAATAACGACTTCACCTTCACCTTAGGAGGAATCGGCTTCACCATGGTGTTGAACAGAAGGGGAGGCTCCAGAAGGACCTGGCGTGTCTTATGGGTCCCTATGTTTATTCTTCACTTCGACCCGTTCTAGAACCCAAGACAAGTCCTTGCCCATCTCCGTTACACCACTTTTGAACGAGGACGGTCTGGTAGAGGGGTTCTGCTCCGGTGCGCCAACTCCGGTGGTGGGAACGGGCGACCCAGCATCTTCAGGAACGGGCTCTTCGGGATTGAGAGACCCAGTATCTTCTGGCTCTGGCGCGCTTTCACCTTCACCCACCGGCGGTTGGCGTCCGCGTCCGCCGAAAAGCCGAAATCGTCACCTAGGCCGTTCCTCACCAGGCGTAAGTTGGAGGTCCAGAAGCCTGCGCAGCAATTTGCTCGACACAACCCTAGTTCCCCCAGGATTCATTGGGGTTGGTGCAGCCGAATCTGCATCCACAGACGAAGCCTCTTCACCCGTAAACTCAGGTCGTCTTCGCAACCGAAGAGTCGCTTTTCCGAATCGAGCTGGAAGCGTCTTCAACCACGCCTTCTGGCGTGGCTCAGGGACTGCAGGCGCTGCAGGCGCCTGAGGTGCAGCCACTACCACGGCCGAAGCCACCTACAACCTGTCAGAAATGTACGTCCAAGCTTGTTCCGAATTGAGCAATCAGGTATGACTCTCTACCCTCAGCGCAGTTTGTGCTCCCTCAATAGAAAAGACAAAACACACTGAAGATATCCGGGCCTTCAGATCAGGAAGTTCTATCAACTTACGGGCTCATCCTTCGGGGCAGCCAAGTCAGCGCCACCCCACCTTCCATACCTATCCGCTATAGGGCGAGAGGTGTATTCTGTTCCATAGTAAATAGACTTTGGAACAACCATTTCTGGCCTGCCTTGTTCTTGAACTCTCCACGTGGACTGCCCACAACTTAGGCGCTTGCTTGCCGTTGGGTTCAAACGTGCTTGAGCGGAGGTCATCGCAGCGTAACCGCGAAAGAACTTATCTTGGGGCAGAGTCAGAGCCAGTGTTTTGGCGGGCCTCCGATGGGAGGACCTCCGTTGGGTGAGCGTAGGCGAAGGCAGGGCGAAGAGAATTGCGGCTGGGTCTGAGGCTATATCGGCCTTAGACGTGAGCTCAGGCGTTCCCTGAGTATGTGGCGCAGGTGGCGACGTTGACGGCGGTGTTGCCGGTAGTGCTCCTGGTGCTGGCGCGACCTGGGAAACGGTAGGCCTGGTGGCGCGGAAAGTTGGCATGCGAGAAATGTCCTGTTCTCCGATGTGCCCAGGAACGAAAGCATTTGGTACAGGCACCGAAAGCATCTTGCAAATAGCGAAGTAGGACGGGGTACGTGATAGAGAATTGGCTAGCTGCTTGTCTTGTCAGTACGCTGAAGCTATCCGGGATCCTCTGATGGCACATTTCCACAACTCACATATTGCCAGTATTGACTTGTAATACTTTAGAAAGAGGTAGAATTGAAGAGAAAGTCACAGAGCCCTTTGGGGATTTCTATGGCTTAAATGATTTCTCTCGCTGTGCGTACCAAGAACATCGTTGCCGCAGCATCGGAGTACCGTCTTTTGGCAAAGCTGCAAAGCTGCAAAGCCTGGTACAGAACCATAAGCATGTGGAGACCCTTTGCAGAACTGTACTACTCTCGACGCTCTGCACCAAACGACTCTCCGAACCTTACAAGAGAAGTAGAATTACAACTACAACGGCACGTCTGATCAGCAACGGACCACGGTCGGTTCTTTTCCTGAAATGCTTGTGTAGAGCTTCAGGCAGTTCCACCGCGCTTAACGCTTTCTGTGAAGATAAAAGACTTCCTTGTAATGAATCTAAAGATCTCCTCCATAACTTGATCCGATAAATGCTGATAGTGCTCGACCACAATGACCGCATCACGAATCCACGTTCTCTATGTCCGAGTCCGACCTCTTGCGACAATTGTGGGTCCTTCCGCTATGATATTACTCAATGGAAACTCAACGGAAATAATGAGGGGGTGCATACAGCTCAAGTACCATTGGATTGATGCGGAGACTAGTTTGTTCCAGGTCGAAACTGCTAGTTTACCGTGGTTTGATGCAAAACATGGTCCGATTTCTCGTGCATATGCATGCATGCATTTGCTTCCGTACTCTGAAAAACGTTCGGCTTCCATGATACCTGGAATTTGCGCTGCGCGACATCCAGAGTATATTCCTGCACTTCGGCCCCTTGGCCGTCTCCACCCAATAGAAGAGTGCTAGCTCATTCGATGTCCTCCACCATGATGCCTGCAGCCGCTGCAACACTTCGGAGGACCTCAATCTGCGCACCGTACCACTTCCTTGCCTCATCGCACTCTGCAATCGCTGTCTCGACGTTCCCGGCATGCTCCTTGATTAAGCGTAGTCGGGCATCCACACGCAAGTTGTGCCGCTGTTCCCAAGCGGCCATCAAGCCTCGCAGAATGTCCGCTGTCCTGGCATTGCAGATGTCGTAGATGAAATCTGCCATTTTTTTCAGGTCATTCTTCTCTTTTTCGGCCTCGTCAGCTGCAATTTGAAAGGCGCGGCTATCTGCTGCAAACTTCTTGCCCATCTCGTCTACGTCTATCCTGTATTTTCTTTCTGCCTGGGAGGTAGAGGACATGAGAATAAAGTACCTGGTGTTTGAGCATGTCTGCAATCTTCTCTATTTGCTCCGCCGTGATGCTGCTCTCGCTGTTTGCCCGTTCCTAACCGATGCTTGTCAGCGCCGGTGCGCTCGCAATTTTGAGTCAGTACTTACAGCCTCCAAGTTCTCGCGCACTTCACTCAGCGCATCACTCCTACTGTAGCATTCTCTCTGCATGCCATCGGTAATGATGTCCAGGCCGTTCTTGAGTTGCTTGATGAAGTCCATCTCCAGCGCATTGCCCTGCTTGAGGCCTTCGAGGATGGCGTCGATTGAGGTGTTGACTGACATGATGGTGCGTCCAAGCCCTGAGCTGAAATTTGAGATGCGAATGGTGTATACAAGAAGTTCAGATGTGATGGTGCCTGTGAAAACAGTGAGGTGAGAGTAGTTGAAAGCGGTGAAGCGTCGGATACTGGCATTTTTCCAGTATCTGGAGCATGCGTCTTGATGGCATACAGCTTCTCCAAGAATGATTTGTGATAGCGTACAAGACACCCAGATGATTCCCGACTCCAGGACGCCAGGCTATTGATCACAGAAACATCCTGCAAGCTCTCTCCAAGTCCGGATCGCCACTCTACTCCTACTCCTCACCACCACGGTGATCTCCAACCTCCTCATCAGTACCCAGGTCATTCTCCTCCTTGAACACATGGAGCTACTCCCATATCTCACCCTGAACCTCCTCACTCTTCTCAACCGCCTCCGTCGTCTTCTCGATCTGCTCCTCCGACGGCTCCAGCATTTGAGAAGCCTTTTGTTTGGCCGTGAGGGCATCAACAATGATCTCGACCTTACCTTTGAAAGCATCGTCGTTGTTACGCAGCCTGCATTATTTCATTAGTCATGTAGGATGAGAGATAGTAGGCTCCACACATACATGGTGCCAACTACATCGCGCGGCAACTTAAGCGTGTATTGAACTATGCCAATCACGAGGTAGGGGTTTTTGTGGTAGACTTTGCCGATGCGCGTCAGGAGGATTGGCCCAACGGTGTGGTCGTACTCGGATTTTGGTAGACCGTGGATGTCGTCGATGACAATTTGGACGTCCGCTGGACCGGGGTTGTCGATGTGAGACATATCGAGATGCTGTATGCGAGAGTTGACTGACAAGAGGGAGAAGATGAGGGGGTATAGGAGGCTCTCAGAGGTTAAGGATACATACGAGCTCGTACGATAGTAGTCATGGTGAGCGTGAGAATGAATCCCAAGGTGGAGACGACTTCTCCAAGACTATATATAAGCCGTGCTTAAATAGCAAACGACAACCCATCATCCTCGTAATCATCCGAACTCGCAGACGCCTCTGCAAACAAAGTTTACACGTCTCCTTCACCGCCGTCCCAAATCAATATTTAACACCTCCACCATATCCCCACTGTCCTCCTTGCCACCCTCAAGCCCAAAGAACGCCGCAACACCTTTATCAATAACACCATCAAACAAACCCTGCACCAACTCCTTCCCCTCGCCACCACTCTGCCGGAAGTCCGGGAAAGCGTTGACTTCCAACAACCAGCACCTCAATTCGCCATTTGACTCAATGCTAACCATGAAATCCAGCCCAAAGATTTCGAAGGCGTTGGATAAAGGTTGGAAATGTATGCTCATTCCGCGCGCCGCGGCTTCGAAAGTCGCTGCTGTTGTTGCACAGAGTTGTGCGAAAATTGACTCTTTCCAGTTCTTCGAGTCGATCTTCGGTGTGGAGGCGGAGAAAGTAGGTTGTGTGGGTATATCGTCAGGTAATGACCAAAATAGCCCGACAGAGCCTTCTCGATCACCAGTGTCTTGCAGACAAGTGTTTGTAAGGTGCGCTTTCATAGCTTCTTCCCTGTCGTCCTGGAGGACGTGGTCCCATGGCGGTACGTACGAGCGAGCAGCAAAGAGCGCGAGCATGGGGCGGTAGACGTTGACTTTGAGCGCGCCGGTTGCGAGGACGTATGTTCGGATGTGAAATTTGCGGGGTTCGGAGGGGGGTGAGGATGGTGGGGAAAGGAGTAATGGGGGGTGGATGTATGGCTGTGCGATGAAGTGGCGGAGCTGAGATGTCATGATGCCATCAGTATCTGTCTCTTCATGTTTTGATGTCTCCTTTGCGTCGCTCCGCGCGTCGTCGACTTCATCCTCGTCGTCAGACGGTGGGTCCCACTCCTCGAAGATGGCTGTCAACTCTTCTTCACTTGAGAACAATCGAATGCCTTGACCTCGATCGCTCATGCCAGGCTTGAGAATCCACCACTCCCGCTCCTTCTCTTCCTTGTCTTCATTTCTTGCCCAGCTCTCCTTTAGGTCCCAAGCTTCGACAAGTGCATCATCCAGAAACTCAGCGTAGTCAACTTCGAACTCCACACCTGGTTTCACGTGCTTCTTCAAGATCGAGTCCGGGTACTTGGTGATCCAATTCGCAATAGTGGTGCTCAAGTAATGTTTCCGAATTAGAGCTTTGCGGATAATGTACGCGTTGGCCAATGACGTGGAAGAATGCTCCATCAAGTGATCAAAGTCGATTGATTCGTATTGTACGAATTGAAGCAGCCGCAACGACAGCGATGGAAGCTGGGTGATCGATACCATGAGCTCATACGTCGCAGGTGGTAAGCGTCTCTCCAATGCAGCCAGTATGAGAGGCTGAACATAAGGATCTTCGTAGTTCACTACAGCGTAGATCTTGCCGTCATCTTGATCCGTTGTTGCGGCCATCTCTCCGAACACTTTGATCGGCCTCAAAAGCTCGGTAACTTTCAGAGTGATCAATACTGTCAGAATGGACGAGAGTATTGAGGGATTAGGCGGGAGCGGAATCTGAGAAACAGCCGAACAATAATGTCGGCGTTGTTTTGACCAGCGTAGCGACGAGGATGTCTATGTAAATGATACAAAGGGGACTCGTTATGCAAGGTGGTTAAGCAGCCACCAAAGTCGAGGAATGCAAAAGCTCGAAAAGCGCATCTCGCTTAAGTCGGCCAATCAGACGAGGGTATACAAAACTCCATACAACCACACCCGCAGCGCCTTACCTATGCGCAATAATCGCCCATAGGCTGTCGCGCATGCTCAGATGACTTCCAAGTCATCGTCATCCTCATCCATAGCCGCGATAAGCCCAACATCCAAGCCACCCAGACTCTCACGCCCTGGTTCGCGGATGCCCTTGTCTGGCACGAGTAGTCGAGCTTTTTTCTTTGCTGGACTTGTCTCGCGAGGGTTGCGTAGAGCTGAACTGGACTCTTTCGTGGGAGACGGAAGCATGCCGCGCTTGAATGCGCCACCCCAACCCATTGGCGCGCTGGATGCCGTTGACTTGCCGGATGCTATGCGCTTGCGCTTAGTAGAAGCGAGTGTGACATCTTCGGCTTTGCGGTTTAGAAGACTGGTGAAGTCTGAATCTGCCGACTTTTCTGGGCCAGTAGTTGATGAGCTTCCCGGAAACATGCTCCCTCTAGCTGGAAGATTTGGGGTGTCGGCGCCCTTCAGCTTCAGGTAGTCGCCCCCCGTACTGCCCTCTCCCATAGTGCCTAGCTTCTTTGCCAGCTCGCGCTCCTTCTCTTTTGCAGTGAGTTGCTTGCGAAAGCGTTCTTCGCGACTTGCACCTCGCTCGTGACTCTGCTCGTCGCGGTCGATGAGCTGTGCTGAACCACCAGGTCGCGGAGCGATGTAAACCGTTTCGTGCAACTCCCGGTCGTGATATCTGCCTTCCCGTTTGAGCTCCTCTCCTTTGAGTCCGCCTCCTCGCCCACCGCCGAACATGCCGAACTTGCCTCCACCACCCGAGCCTTTGCCCATGCCAACCATGGAATTGACTTCCATCCTGCCTCGCTTACTCTTCTCGACTTGCATCTGAATGTGGAATTCGCAATACTCGGTCTTCCGACTATCAATCCACGACCCGCATTCTTTGCCGTCTTTTCGCTGGGCGTGGCAGAAATCCAAATCTCGCGCAGTGCCAAGTTCGAGAATCGTGTCGTCTGAGCTCGAAAGCTTCAGTGAGAAACTTCCTTTATCGCGATTGCGTGGAGGCATGATATCTGGGTTGAGTATGGCAATCAAGGTACCGACAGGTAGTTTCCAGAACTTCGAGAAGCCTGTATCGAACAGGAACAGGTCCAATTCATATTTCAGATCAGTCAGCTTGATGACCATGAATTTTCCCTGCTGATCCCTCTCTTGGTTGCCCTTCGTATTCTCCCGCACGGCGTTCTTGGTATTCAGTGGTGCTGACGTCGAGCAAATCAAGCCTAGCACGACATAGTCATTCTCCCAGTCAGGCGAGTCGTAGTCGGGTGCTTTCACGGTTTTGAGCATTTGTGGTATCGTAAGAATGGTTTTGCCTTCCAGTGTGCGAGCGACAACGTTGTGCTGCATTTCCCTCGACTTCAGATGAAGACCAGAAAAAGACTCGAAGCTGGGCGCTTCACTGCTATTGTCTCTTTGCGAGATTTCTGCGTACTTGGAAGCGGTCTGCGTCGCTGCAGGTTTGTTCGAGGGCAGATTTGGAACAGAGAATGGCGGGCGAGAAGCCTCAGATCGCGGCGCAACCTTGGAGCTCGGGTGTGGGGCAGGCGGATGTCGCAGATCGTTAGTTGAGCGGCTCGGTACCCTGCTTGAATCTTGGTGTGTCGATTGCGGCGCATCTCGTGCGCTCCGGGTGCCAGAGCTTAGCGACGAGCCCGATCGCGATGGTGTCTGTTGCTCCGATTGCTTGATGTTTTGGAGAATGTTCTGCAGTCCAAAACCCCGGTTCCTTCTTTGCTCAATTTTTGTTTGGTTTTCCTCGCGCTCTTTCTCCTTATTTCGACTCTCGGCCAGGCGCTCACTGAACGACTTGATCTTTGGTATATCCGACCTTGACGAGTTTGAACGCGAAGATCCGCCAGTAACGCCGACAGCAGGTCTCTTCAGGCTGACATCCTGCGCTTTAAGACCCTTGTCAATCCCAAGAAGAACACGCGCAGGACTCCTGGGCTCTAGGGGCGCTTGTCTTTGTCGCACAGGCGAATGCGGAACTTGCACCTCCTCTTTCGTACTCGGTCTTGAGAGCTCAGCTCGTCGCATAATAGGAACTGTAGACGGCCGCAAGGAGGCACCACTCCTCTCTGAATCCCCTCCTTCGGCTGCTTTGCGCGCTTTCTGCAGGGCCTTGAGTTTCAGCTTAGCCTCGATCGCTTGTAACTTTAGCTGTAATGTCTCCTCGTCCTCCTCCTCGTCATCATCGGCTTCATGTGCACCGCGCGACATTGGACGGCGCTTCGACGGTGATGGTGACATTGAAGTGCGCTCATGTCGTTGTTCGTACTTTCGACGTGCAGAGGGTGACGCCAGGAGTGCTTCAGCTGGCGATTGCGGTGGCCACTTTGGCTGATTGGTCTTGACTGTAGTTCGTCAGTATCGCATCATTCGTCGTGTCGCAAGATGCATGCCTCTGGACTTTGGACTCTCCCGCACGATCATTGTTGCGGTAATGCAACAGATCGATACCTCGCGACGACAAACATCTCCTCGCCAATATCGATGAAGACAGCCGGGTTCAAAAGTTTCAGGCGGAAAAGGATATTGCAGCTGGCGCAAGACAGGTCGGCAGTATCCGCTGTCGACGTCGATTGTTGTCCGGCGTAGGAATAAGGTTGGTCGTTTCAATCACTCGGAAACCGTTGTGACAGGGATACGCGCTCGCTTCGCCCGACGCGACGCGACTTGCAGATCACTTTGAACATCGCCAAACTACCAGATAACCTTAACAGTCACGACATACGCGAAATATACTCTACAAAACATTCAATCCACCGTGCGCATATACAGTTGATCATATACATATACAATGGCACGCGCTACACGATCAAAACCAAAAGCGAAAGAACCAACACCTGAACCCCCAGTCTCGACCGTCAAGCCGCTACCTGCAAGCACATCGAATCCGCCGAAGCTCTTCGTACTACCAAAAGATGTCTCGAAAGATGCGCGCATAGTCACGTTGGATAACCCAGCAAATGACACGCCATCACGATACTACTTCTGTCCGAACAAGAGATTCTACGAATTCACGCGCATAGCGGCGCCAAAGAAGGAGTGCAGGGGTTGGCTGATCACAGGAGAGAACAGCAAGGGTGCAGAGCAGAAAGAGGGCGATGCGCGGATAGGCAGTGGCTACGTGAACAAGAGCGCGGACCTTTTCGTTGCGACGCCAATCGACCTGCTTTTCTTGATCCTACCTGCGCTTGCGCCCAAGAGCGCGAAAGACACGAAACAGCAGTTCCTCGCATTCGACGACTATTTGGATAAGCTGTCCGCATCATCACGGCATTGGCGCGCTTTAATATCCCAGTTTCCATCGATACAGGCCATGATCGAAAAGCGAATGTGCGCAATATCAGACACAGTCGACGCCGGCGACGAGACAATGTACCGCATTTCCAACGACAAACTTCTCTCGGTCCTCCTCAAAAAGGCCGAACGCATGGTCAACACTGGTCTCCCGCCAAGCCTGGAAGATAAATTCATCAAGACCGCGTTGGAAATACCCATCATGAACATAAAACGGGAAGACAGTTCACTCAGCACACCTTCCACACAAAACGACTCGCAAACATCAACCTCAACTACCACAACATCAGACTCGCCTGACACAACCCTCACAACCCCACACGAACAATCTACAAAACCTCTCATAACACCCCCAACCGTCCCACACCTCCTTCGACTCCGCACAGCTCTGACATACCTCTCCTCATCATACCTCCCCGCCACTCTCCGCCCGCTCATAACCACACACCTCTCCTCTCCAACCTTCACACCGCTCACAACCCATCTCGCCGCCATCGCGACCCTCAAATCCGAAGCCGCCGCCCTACGGTCAATCAGCGACAACATCAGCCGGAAGCGCGCGATCGAAGAGGACGACGAGAAGATCGCGGAGCGCGAGGAGAAGAAGAGGAAAAAAGAGGAGGAGGAGCGGAAGAAGAAGAGTGAGAGTTTGGGGGCGAGGAGGTTGAAGAAGGTGGATACGAGTGGGATGAGGAAGATGAGTAGTTTCTTTACTAAAGTTGGTGGTGCGAAAAAGGCGTGAGGAGATGGAGTTTAGTGTGTTGAGTTGGGTATCTTGTCTTAGATAGCATTTGTAGGTGGGACTGCGGGCGAATTTGCGAGGTGTTGAGGCGTAGGTATTCCGCGCGGAAAGCACGAGGGTGTCACTTTAGATTACACGGGTAGATCATAATGTACCATTGGTATATATGGGATGTTTCCGATGTTTTTGTTGTGTTGAGTACTATTACACGACCATGTCCATCCATCTATCTACGCATCCGCACTGCGCTGGGTACTCGACCGTGAACGTCAGCAGTCAATGCACCTCTCATGCTCTTACCTACCCATTAATCTCGCTATTCGAATCGTTCATGGGTATCGGATTCTTCCAAACATGAACGCTATGCAATCATCAATGGTGCAAAGACCATGTAAACTCCTACAGGCTGGAAATGCCGGTATCCAGCGAGATGACATATCCCAAGTATGTTGTTGTTATACAAGCAACTCGGAAGCATTGCGCTTGCAAGCAGATTGAAGTATTCAACATTCAGGAATGACGGGCTAGATGCCGCATTAGAGGTTGTCAATTGACATTGATGAAGTAGAGTGCTCACTTCGAGCTCGCTTATCAGCCTCGCGCTCAAGCGGCTCGCCGCTACGCTTCTTAGACTCGCGTACTGAGCTGCCTGAGCCGTGGGCGGACTTGACACGCGACCATGAGTCGAATGAGATTTCTGGGCGATTGTGAGTTATTGCAAAAGGAACCAGTTCCTCGTCGATAAACGTACCTCGCTTAGGCTTGTGGACAGTGGGCGGCGGTGTGACCTCAGCTGGGGCTGAGGTGAGGTGAACCACCGCCTTGCCCTTCCTCCTGCTTGGAGTGGCGACAAGAACCTCAATCTCGGTCTCGGCCTCTTCATCATCCTCATCATGTCCGTTCAAGCGGTTCCGTTCCTTGATCTCCTCCTTGAACAGCAGACGGGGCTTGATCGACGATCGCGTGAGTGGACGGCGTGCCTCTGGACCTATTTGACGATGCAACACTCGCTCCTCGACTGGAAGGTCTTCATCATCGTGGGATGGAGCAGAGGCATTCGAGGGCGGACCATCGTGAAACTTGCGGAAGACTTTCTTGCCACGGAAAAGATAGACCATGCCCTCATCGCGGTCGACTGCTTCGCTCATGGCCTCTGTACGGATATCCGTCTTCCTGGACCTTTGTGGAGTTGCTCTGGCTTTGCCTTTGCCCTTCTTAGTGACGAATGGGTTGTCCTCTTCATCATCACGCGTGGGAATGCGCTCCTTAGAGTCTGTGAAGATCTGGATCTTCTCGGAAGATTCTCCATTGGCGTGCTGTTCGAAGCTCTCGAGGCTGAAAAGATTCCTTGTCTTGCGCGATCTCCTGGGCGTGGGGACAACTTCTTCAATCGTGGCATGACGAGCAGGAAACAAAACACGCGCAGTCGAGCTTAGCGTTGCCTCTGACTGGAGTGCGCGCTTGCGTGGTGCGCTTGCTGGCGTTGGTAGCATGCCCTAAGTAATGTCAGTTCTGGAACATCAAGCTGGCAATGCGCAGGTGAGGCACGATTAGATTCACCTACCGGTCCCATGATTGAGCGGAAGCGTCGAGCAGACGTAGGTGCCATATGGTCAGAGTCCGAGTCGAGTGCGGTTGTGTCTGGGTGCGCGCGTCGTGTTGAGCGACGCGAGTGGTGTTGAGGGGACGAAATTGGTGACGAGGGAGGTGAGAGCGTAAAGTTGGAGATGCGAGCTGTTACCTTCCGCTTCGAGGAGGCTGTCGGCGTTACGTCACGCCGCGAACGTGGGCTGTTGTGCTCAAGGTGAAGGTGAAGGTCGCGTTGGGCGGCTACTCTGGTCGACCTGCGCGGTGAAAACGGCTCGTAGTTGTCTCCATGCTGGGGTGCTGGCGGCGTTCGTAACCGCCGAGGAGGTGATGGAGTGCGCTCCATGATGTGTGCGTTTGTTTGAAGGCGTGAGGGTTTTCACGGTGTGTGGTCGTAGCAATGTTGGGTGGGTAACAGGCAAGCTCCAAAATCAAAACAACCAGAAACAAGCTCGACGTCACAGCGTTGGACAGTCCAGAACGTCACTGAAGCGTGGATGGATACGCGCAGTCGTGAATAATGTCGTGGGATAAGGGATGTTGTTGGTGAATCAGGAGTGGGTCGATGCACAATGGGGTCTCGGATAATATGGAAAGGTCGAGGCAGGTGTAGGAAAGGGCGAGGTTGGCGATGGCTGGTTGGCAGGCGCACAGACCCAACCACCAACGCACCCGCCCATGCCCTGCAGCTGTGGCTCACCGATACCGATGCCCCGCCAAACAGACCAAACACATCAAACACGCCAGCACATGTCAACATCGGACGAAATCAGCATCAATCGAGTCAATTCACCTCAGTACACTACATACACACCTCTACGATGAGCGCGCCTGACATGGACGCGTTAAATCTGTCAGACTCAGACAGTGACGCGTTGTTCGACACTCCCGCCGCGCGACAAAACAAGAAGAAAGCTCAAGATGGCGGTGCTGATGCAGGGGATGGTGCAGCAGGCGGGAAGACGCGTGCGAAAGAGTCACATTATACCACAGAGGAAGCACGCGAAGCCGCATTGCGGAGAGAGCTAGAAAGCATCCGAAATGTTAACAAGGTCATTGAGGGCGTGGTAGAGAGCCTTCAGAAGGCCAAGGACAATATGGAGGTGCGTCAAATGCTACATGCGTACATCTGACATTACTGACAAAGAAATAGACTGTCTCCAAGACCGTGCAAAATGCCTCAACTTTGCTGCAAACCTGGACCCGAATCCTATCTCAGACAGAGCACAATCAGCGACTGATCCTGAATCCGCAATGGCAGGGCGCATCACAAGATCTGGCCGCCATTGAAGAAGAGGAGGTCTACCGACAGCAAGCGGCGGAGCGCCGTGCTGCCGAAGAACAGGCAAGGAGGGAGGCTGCTGCAAGAAAATTGGAAGAAGAGCGCAGGAGAGCCGAAGCGCCGCCAAGGCCTGGGACACGAGGACGGGGCAGAGGAACTCGAGGGCGTGGAACATCCGCGTCAACATCGACTACTGGTGGCTACGTTGGAGTGGGCGGCCAAGCTGGACGAGGCATCAGTCGTAGCGGTTCAACAAGCAACAGAACTGGCAGTGGAATTGGACGAGGACTACGCGGCAGAGGCAGGGGCACAACGTGAGAGAAGCTTCCTGATCCTCCGATGTGAAGCTCGTGGACGAATTTTGCCAGAGATTCGTATTCAACGCGCGCGAATTCCTTGTTCCAACAACCCCTTGGGGGTCCGCATCGATATCTTACAACATGGCTACTTTGCGTTGCTTGAATGAATGCGGAATGCGATGCTACGACACCAGTGACGGCAACACTGCGCTCTTGGGACCGCGATCGGTCAACGTGTCGCGCATCTCAGTGTTTGAGGTGCAATGCAGACTCGAAAATCGCCCACTGCTATTATTGGCGATGAGCAGATGCGCGTCATGGTCCCTGAAGAGTTTCTGTACCTGCAGCTGGATCGGCTGCGAGCGGAGCTGGCGGGAACGCTTCTCGATGGGGTACAGCTTGCATCCAGCCCCACCAGTCGCGAAAGAGCGCCCCGCTATGCATTTCCCCGAGCTCTCACGACCTCGTTGGAGGCCTCGATAAATATTCCGCATCTTGCTCTTCTGACCGATTTTCGCATTGATCTTTCACGTTCGCGCGATTTCCCTACCCTTCTGGTCAACCCCTTCAACACCATGGAAGTTCCGACGGCAACGTCGCTGAGCGACATCTACCCTGAAGACGCGGTCCCAGTCGAGACGAAGCGATGGACAAGCTTGCTGGCAAGGTTCCAGAACTTATATGGCAAGCAGCCAGACTTCGTCGCGCGTAGTCCTGGACGCGTCAACATCATTGGCGAGGTAAGACACCACTATCTTCTTCTTTACGGTCTGCTAACAATCCAAGCACATCGACTACTCATTATACGAGGTACTACCTATGGCCATCACCGCAGACTTCGTCATGGCTGTAGCAGTGCGACCAGCCAGCGAGAAACCACGCATACGGATAGCGAACCTCAACTCGCAGAAGTTTCCAACCCGCGAATTCGACATCCCAGAAGGCGAAATCCCAATCGATGCTTCTGAGCACGAGTGGACCAACTACTTCAAGTCGGGGTTGAAGGGCGTTTCACAGCTGCTACAGAAGAAGCGGGGCAAGTTCACATCGATCGGCATGGACATTGTATGCGATGGTACTGTTCCTAGCGGAGGTGGCCTGTCAAGCTCCGCATCCGTGGTATGCACAAGCTCCTTAGCAGTTCTAGCGGCCAATGGCGTGGACAAGGTCGACAAGAAGGAGCTTTGCGAACTTGCGATAGTGTCGGAGCGTGCTGTTGGTGTCAACTCTGGCGGGTAAGGATGCTCCGAGGGAATTTCACTTGTAATTGCAGCTAAGAAGTAGTGCAGGATGGACCAAGCCGCATCAGTCTTCTCACTACGTGGTTCCGCACTATACGTATCGTTCAAGCCGAGTCTTGACTTCACGAACATCGAATTTCCTCATACCGATCCCGAGATGACCTTCGTTACAGCTCAAAGTTTTGTTGCTGCAGACAAGCATGTCACAGCGCCAGTATGCTATAATCTGCGCGTAGTAGAGTGCACTCTAGCGGCAGTCTTCTTGGCAAAGGCATTTGGTCTGAAGAAAGAGCTTCCAAAAGACTCATCGCCGCTCGGCGTCAGCTTGCGCGGCTTCCATGACACATATTTCGAGGAGAAGGAGGGTGTATCAGACAACACCAAGGTCTCCGTGTCAGATTTCGAAACGCAGCTGACAAAGCTCGTGCAACACACGGAGGACTACTTACCTCAAGAGCAGGGCTATACGAGAGGAGATATCTGCGGACTGCTTGGCATTTCAGAAGACGAGCTCAACAAGCGTTATATGTCGAAATTTCCCGTTCGAGCAGAGCGATTCATGCTTCGACAACGCGCTCTTCATGTCTTCACGGAAGCTCTTCGTGTAATCAAGTTCCGCTCCCTGCTCTCCTCGCCGCCATCGAACGGTAAAGAGCTCATCCAGTCACTTGGCGATCTCATGAATCAGACACAAGACTCATGTCGCGACATCTACAACTGCAGCTGCCCCGAGCTCGACGAGCTTTGTGACTTGGCGCGTGCCGCTGGTTCTGCGGGCAGTCGATTGACAGGCGCCGGTTGGGGAGGATGCAGTGTGCATCTTGTGCCCAAGAATAAGGTTGAGGCGGTCAAGAAGGCATGGAAAGAGAAGTACTATAGGAAGAAGTTCCCAGACATTACCGAGGAGAAACTCGCACACGCAGTGGTTGTCAGCAAGCCAGGCAGCGGAAGCGTGCTGTTCAAGGTCACTGGAGAGAAACTTGCATAGGGTTGATGTTGCATAGTTGAGTGTTTGCTTCGATTGACCAGGTGAGTCAGTCCAAAGTGATAGCATTATGCAAGCGCATTGCATGGCACTTTCCAGGCCAGATATCAGACATACGTTTGTCTAAGAATCTACACGCTTAAGGTCACGTCTCTACATTTGGTCACACAGTGTTTCTGTCACAGTTCCCTTTCTCAGTACTGCCGTTATCCGCCCCTTCACGTCTGCCTATCACACTACCGCGCCGCCAATATGATCGCGGCGCTTTGCACAAAGTTAGACCTGAATTCCATAACCTGAATTCCATAACCTGAATTCCATAACCTGTCTTCCTTCGCGAAGAACCACTTCTTCGAAAAGCAGGTCCTCTCTGCCATCCATCGGGGTCTATAGGCCGTCAAGACCCATCTCGTACGCTCAACACCGATACTATCGCGTCAACACTGGCTTTCCTCATCCTCATTGCATATCCTGCCAGTCTTCGGCGAAGTGCACCTGGCACCACGGCCTCACAACACACATCCGCACCACGATGACAAAGCCTGCTGTATACTGGCGCCGCAAAACTTCACGCAGACTACCTACACGCAGAAGCAAAACAAGTAGTCAGGACCACGAAGCATACTTGTCAAACGACTGGCACAACAACACACATTTTTGGGATCGAACACTAGAATTCAGCGAGGAGAGTATCATGAGGCAGTTGGGATACTTACTGCCCGATGCAGCATCTCAAAAGGGGCCAAGACAATACATGAACAGAGAATTGTGTCATTGGCACCCATGTTCGTGGAGTGGCTGGATCTGGTGCTGTGGTTGGACGTGTCGTTTGCCAAGCGACACTGCGGTCGCCAACACAAACACAGCGCATTCTGGACAGGACGACAACGGATGCGCTCAAATACCAGAGCGAAACGATGGGGCTGGATGCTCATTGACGCCGGACATTGATGGGAGCATGGCGAGCGCTACTGGGAGTGATTTGACCCGTATGGATGATGGTGGTAAGGAAAGTGGCATGGAAGACACGAGCACTTTAACGAGCGATGCGGAAGAGCGGGGATGTGGAGATGAGGTGGTTTCTGGAGTGTGGAGGGATCAGTGGGATTGCGACTATTGTGGGCGGGAGTGCTTTTGTTGGACGGTTGATGCTGCTGCTGAGGTTGAGCAGACATGATCAGGCCATACGTCACTGTTTTTAGAGGATACCTTGGATATAAATAGACAGAACAGGAGATCTCAAGTTCCGACGTCCTAATTGTCGGTGGCAGTATCTCACGTAGCGAACGTGGTCGAGATACAGTACCTTGCAAAGCGAAAGTTCTGTGACACCCCTGTCAGCTGAGGGTAACCCTTGCTAATCTGGGCCAATCATAAGGTACCGAGATCCACTAGCTCCAAGCGAGCTAGCTTACAATTACAATACACGTACAAGTTACAAGTTGTGGATTTTGTCTGCCCTTAGCAGCATATCCTTAAGCATACGCTCTAAATCAGCGTCTGTTTACTCTGCCTCCCATTGTTCTAGGACAGCTAAAGAAGACTTAAGACTGGGGTGACTGGCTTTTAGCACTTGCTGACACATTGTCCCATCAAGGCAACGGCCTCTACACTCCGACCTTGTACTTTCCATGTAGAAGCTAAGTTGTTCATGCTGGTCAGCGTGTCTAGATGGTCCGCTCCCAGCTTCTTCTTGCGAGTCTCCATCACTTGCACCTCCAGCTCTTCTGCTGCATCCCACCGCCCTTGATTCCGGTAAGTCAAGGCCAGATTGCCCATGCTGGTCAGCGTGTCTGGATGGTCCGCTCCCAGCTTCTTCTTGCGGGTCTCCATCACTTGCACCTCCAGCTCTTCTGCTGCATCCCACTGCCCTTGATTCCAAAGAGTCAAGGCCAGATTGCCCATGCTGGTCAGCGTGTCTGGATGGTCCGCTCCCAGCTTCTTCTTGCGGGTCTCCATCACTTGCACCTCCAGCTCTTCTGCTGCATCCCACTGCCCTTGATTCCAAAGAGTCAAGGCCAGATTGCCCATGCTGGTCAGCGTGTATGGATGGTCCGCTCTCAGCTTCTTCTTGCGAGTCTGCATCACTTGCACTTCTAGCTTCTCTGCATTGTCCCATTGGCCTCCAAGCTTGTATGCTAAACCAACCATAGCTATGCTCCACAGCGTGTCCTCGTGCTCCTGCCCTAGCACCTTCTTCCGCGCTCTCAATGCCTTCATAGCCAACATCTCAGCATCAGCAATGTTTCCTGTCCTTTCTGCGAACCACGCTGCACGGTAGAGCACTGTTGCCCACTCTGCTATCACTGATTCGTCTTTGGGTTGCTGCCCCATCGCAGCCTTAGCATGCGCATAGAGTGGCTGACACGCTGCCCAATTCTCGTAATCTCCAGTCGGAAACGCTGCGCACAAATT